>APFE030088423.1:4877-22196 GCA_000404065.3 Pinus taeda
ATGAAGATCAAAACAGTGATCTTTCAGATGGCCAACTCGGTCACAGTGTTGGCATTTCACAATCTATTGTTGTTGTTGTTGCTGTGGAAGAGGGGCAGAGTCTGGAACAGCTGGAGATGAACTGTCATAAGGAGCAGGTGAACTGTCATAAATGAATCCAACACTCTAAAACTGAATGGGTTTTGAGTAGTCTGGGATATGAAAGGACAAGTCCTTATCATAACCAAGACCGGTTGTGTGCTTGTTGTGGACAAGCTGTTCCCAAGGTCTGATGATGGGCTTGGGAAGTGCAGACTGAGTTTCTGCGTCTGCATGTACAACTACTACTTTATTTGAATGAACTATAACATTATCTACTTGCTGCTGATGGGTGGTTGTCTCAATGTTATGAACAAAAACAGGTTCAGAATGATGTCTATTTTGATGTAGCTCTTCTTGCTGTAGCTGTGATTCAAGCTGCAAAAAATCAATCTTTTCCAGTGCATTTTGTAGACAACTATGAATATCGGTGAGAAAATCCTTGCTGATTTTGACTGTATTATCCATAGTAGAGAATATTAGATTGTCCAGTAACTCTAATATTGCACCAAGTGGAGCCATTTTTAACCTCAAAAAATAGTAAAACAAAGAGGAAAAGATGGACACCAATTCCTCTTTTATATAAATTTATGGTAACAACTTCAAATCCATCAGCTTACAAAATGAATTTTCTTCAATTCACCTGAGAATTTAACTTCCAACGAAGCTACTTTAATCCATGAAGAGGGATGAAGCTTCAAAGTTTCAAACCATATAACAGTCCACCACAGAGAGCGTATGTAGAAGGACTAAAGAATATAAGAGCCAAATCTATGCAAATTTGTGAAGATGGTATCGGGATCATATTGCATATGGTTCTGTCATTTCCCAATTCGTGGCAGCCTTTCACAAGGCAGGTATGCGTTCTCATTTGCTTCCGTGGAAATCCGTTAGATTACCGATCAAACAAACGAAATAAATAGCAAATTTTGGTGGGGTTTAGCAATTCCCCACTGTCAGTATTTTTTTTGAAAGACTGGATATCGTGCTTTCTTTTACTATAGTGTGTGGTGAATTGAAGACACTTGCCATTTCATTCTGGAACCTATGAATTAAAGAGATTTATCAAATTCTAAGCCCTGTCAGAGTTGAGGGCCTAGTCACGATTTCTCAGAAACTTAGGCTGCAGCGTAAATATCTATAAAGAAACCTTTTGTAAAACCTTATCCTGGAAACAAGTGAATTTGCAGAACCCTAACATAGGATCAATTTGCACCACAGTCACATGAAATATACTTGGGAACGAGTCTGCGAAGCGAAAGAATATGAATATGGCTTGGACTCCATATAAACTTTACTTAAAATAGGCAATTTGTCTGTCAAACTTTGTCGCTCATCTAGTAACTTGGGTAAATTGGGTCAACTTGGCCGACTTTTTCGACAATTTTGCTGACTCTATCATGGAGTCCTTGCAAACCAAGGAATCTTGCAGGGAAAAGCGCCTATTGATCTTCAGTATTCAAGCACTTTCAAGCCGTCCATCTGAAGCTTTAATCTGGAAAAAAATTTGGTTGGTCTAACAATACTACTAAACAGAATTCAAGCAATTTTTAACAACGGCCGCCAATTTTTAAGCTCGAGACAGTTTCGCATTTGTACCTTACTCACGACCTTAAAGCTTCAAAACAGTTTAATTCAAAAATCTTGCGTCTCCCACGCAGATACCATCCAATAATATCAACAGCCGACTTCTCCTGCCTTATCTGTCTCCCTACGGACTACTGTCTCCTTTTCCTTTCTGGTTGTTGTCTATTTAAAATTACTACAGAAGTATCTATGTTCAGGGCTTTTTAAGGTTACGTGTGACTGTTGCTATGTGGCCTCTTTGATCCACGGAGTAGACTTTCCCCTCGGGAGCTAATTGGTACCCAGAAAGCTAAAAAATTAGACGATGTGACTTTTGCTTTTTCTCAATGTCCTCGTCGTGGCTTAAGCTCGATGTTCATGGCTCGAGCATTACTCTTGTCTATGCTGAGGGTTGTTCTCTAGCTCTGCTCAATGACATGTGCTTTATTTCTGCTCAATGGCTTTGTTTAGCGTTGTGCTATGTCTATGCTTAGGGTCGCTTGCTTTGTCTTTTGTTCAAGCCTTTGCTTAGGATGTAATAAGATTACATCCATATATGCCAAAGGCATTCTTGATATCGTTCCAGGTGACTATTGTGCAGACGAATATCTACTTCAACGGCACATTCAACTTGCGTATCTTGAAAATTAGCCTGTTAATTGGATTTGTAGTGATGTCAACAGTTTCTTTATCCCGCTTGAACTGCCACGGTCGTAGTGTTCGATCCTTCGAGGCAGTAGCTAGATTTATAGAACTATCACTAGAATCTCATCTGTTCAAACTGTATCGGCATGTCCACGTAGGAAATTGATTTTTTCAGGTTCTTAGGATTGCTCTATAAAAATATGGAAAACTGCGGGAGAGATGGATATTGAGAGCAATGTTGGTTCAGTGAAGAAGAGAAAATTAGAAGACAACACAGAACATATTATTTCTCAGATTGAAGCATCAAGGACGTTGGAAGGACATAGCCAATGTGTTTCTTCCATTGTCCGGCTTGAAAAAGATACGATTTATTCTGCCTCTTGTGACCATTCAGTGCGGAGTTGGGATGTTGAAACTGGCGTTAATTCATTTGATAGTGGGTTGTCGGAAAGCACTGCATTGTCTGAGTATCGGTGGTGAAGGATCTGCACTAGTTGCTGTAGGCGGGGCTGATTCTGTGCTTCGAATATGGGATCCGCGTATGCCAGGGACTTTTACTCAGAGTTTCGAATGAAATCTGCGCACCTAATACCTTCCAGAGACGTTTATGAATCAGTGAGAGAGCTGAACAGTCAGAGACGTTTTATGAATCAGTGAGAGAGCTGAAAAGTCAGACAGGACAGAGCTCAAAGGCGCAGGAATATGGAACGGTTTTGGATTTTGAGCGAATTCAGGGCAGCGCAGGTGTGGCAGAACGACATAGGCATTATAACACAGTGGCGCAACAGCATTGAAACGCTTCTGACACAGATCGGAAATTTCAGAACTAATTATTTATGACATAATGCATGCCGGCCCAAACAAAGGAATACAACCCTTCAAGTTTCAGTCTTTAATGCACAGGAAACATGCACTGTATACAGTTCCACTCACAATACGCCACTTAATGATTTTTATATACCATAAAAACTTCAAAACATATACAAGTTCAACGACTTCCAACTAATTTGCAGAGATGGACCATAAAAAACTCATTAAGACATAGAAGCGTTGGTTTACACAGGCCACAAAAACAAGTGGCTTACACAATATTGAGAAGGTTATGAACGTACCAGCTCTGATACCATGTTAAACACACATGGGGAGCGAAAGAAATATGAAAGATAAAACATGCAATACAATTTTTATTAACAAATCATATACATTTATAGTACATGTGGTGACCGTTGGGTTTCAGATCCCAAGGTCCCTTGGACTCCTTTTGTCCATTCGGCTTCCACACTAACCCATTGAGGATTAGGTGTCCAACAGGACAAGTTTTTTTAAATGTTAATGATTTTCATGCCAATTTTGAAAAGTGTTGACGCAACATCAACCTATTTTTTGGGGGGGCTTATTTTTTACAATTTAAATTTTCTTATGTATTGAGTATGGATAATTTTTTTAAAATGTGGGTGATTTTCAAGTTTATTTTGAAAAACATTGATGCAACATCAACCTTTTTCTTTGAGGGGGCTTATTTGTGACACTCTAAAATTCCTTATGTCTTAAGTATGCATTTTTTTTTAATTGTTGTTTATTAGACCATTTTTCAAGTTGTCTTCTTCTTCTTTTTCTTTTTCTTTCTGAGGTGTTTGTTTTCTAACGGTTTTTCAAGTTTGCGTTTTTTTTTTTCTTTGCAATGTTTTTTTGTAATAAAATTTTCAATTTTTTTCACAAAGTTAAAGAAAAAATATTTTCAAGTTAGGATTTTTTTATATATTTATGTATTGTTATTTTTTTTTAAGTCAACATTTTGCTATTAATTAAGAGTAGGATTACATGAGAGAAGTTCTTCATATGAGATAAAATGGCCTCACTCCAATCGGATTTGTTGGCCTCTAGATACATATAGAATACAGACAACGACAACTTCAAAAAACTGGATTTCTTGTGGTTCACTGCCCACCAGGCACCAAAATTTCCAAACGACTTGACAAAGCCTACTTTCATTCTGATGTATTTTCTGCAATGGGAAGAGCTATCTCACTTTCTTGAGTCACTGGCCCGCGGAACATGTCATGGATGGGGGATTCCATGTGTGCCATACGAGTCTCAAAGTCATCCATATGAGCCTGGAGATTCTGCTGGTTTCGTTTGAGAAAGGCTTGTCAGTCCATGATGCATAATTGATTATGTAGTATATCTGCGAAGAAGATAACATGCTCTGCATGGTGTAGATGGTGAGCTTGATAGAGTTGTTCTACAAAATGTTGAAGGAGGTGGAGCCTGACCCCAATTGAGTTGAATGAAGCTAGAAAGTCAACATTAACTAGAGAGTCCCCCCTTGGCATCACTAGTTCTCCCTCCTTGTCCCAATCATTCCTCCTGAGGTTGCCTCCCTCCCTTCATGGATGCCCGTAGAGTTAGATCATCTTTCCAGTGTCTGGCAACTGGCCTTGCGCCCTTGCAGAGATTACACCTAGGGGCCAACCATGAACTCATCATCGTAAATCCTCGAGATGATATCGACTTTTACCACCCACGACAATTGAAAAAACAACGTTTCATCCCTGTTGTGCTTTCCCACGCTCACAAACATGCACTGACCCAAGCGACCCACTCTTCCGAGGACGAACAAAGTAGGGAGAGGAATCAATATCGTGCCAAAGAAGCCTACTTGGATTAATACATAGAAAGAGAGAGGTGGTTGTTATCGGCCACAAAACCTTCAACGAAAGCTTGGCAAGTCGTTTGCCACCTTCTGTTTCGAGCGTCCACCACCAACTATGCCATAAAGACAAGATGAATGGACACCAGACGAAAAATTCAATTTGGCATAGGGTGATTACCAAACTGGGGTCCCAAGTTGTGCAAACAAATCAATTGTTGGTCTCCTTGAAAGGCATCCAACTGAATTTCCATCTGCTCAGAGCCTCCTCCTCCCCAAAGAATCAGATGGTGGTTCCAAGGGTACTCTCTGTGAATTCAGATTGATTTTTGGTTCTCTCACTACTCATCACTCGACTTGCAAACGATATTATTGTTGCCTAAATTCCAACCATTATACCCGTCCGCCTTTCTAGATACTTCAATGGGTTGATTCCCTAGGCCGCTCTACTACCCTCCACCTACATTTAACTTGTCGTGTGGGGGGGGTTAAATCCCCCCATCCTTTGGTTATCCTTGAGGCTCGCCCCCATCAAGGAATTTATGTATTGTTAATTAATACTTCAATACAAATAAAATAATTGTCATTAAAAAATTAATATTTTTAAACATTTGACAAATAAATATACATGTTCCATATAGTATATTTAAAAAAATATATAAACTAAAATGAATTAAAAAAAATAAAAATAAAAATGTTAAAAATTTTGAAAAAAAATTAAAGGATTTAATAGGTTATTAAAAAATTAAAAATAAATCAAGATAAATAAACTAAACAAAGGAAAAATAAATAACATACTTTTTTTTAATATTAAAAAAATATCCTAAGAAAATTATACAATTAAAAACAAAAATAATAATAAAAACATATTAAACTATAATTAAAAAATAATAATAAACATAAACCATATTATTGAATTTAGGCTTCTGTGATCCATATCAAGTTTTGAGAGAAGATTCTTTGGCGTAAATCACATTGGGATGCTTTTGTCAACCCATTTCGAACCAACGAGTTTGGTTCATCATCAGGACAAGTTGAAGAACCAGATCCTGACTACAAGTTAAATAGAAGAGCAGATCATCCACCAACAACTATATAACATATTATGAATTAATTCAAAAACAATAATCTCTCTCTCTCTCTCTCTCTCTCTCTCTCTCTATATAATATATATTATACTATTATTATATAATTTTAAAAAAGGTATGAAAAAAATTGGGTCCACGGAATAGACGAGTCGTCTTTCCACAACCCTTCGACATTGGGGAGAGCAGGAAAAAATAAAAAAAATATTTTTAAAAAAAATATCTTTTATGTGGAGGATATCATTCTTCTCGCCATAAACCATGATGATTTCAACAAGTAGCTTACAATCCTCCATGATTACTACTCCAATATGGGTATGACTATTAATATTGACAAAGACTAAAGTCATGCTAATTAAATCCAAAAATATCAACCATGATAATTTTATCTATGATAACAATTACTTGGAGACGGTTTCTTCATACAAATATTTAGGTATTGACATTCATCATCAACTCAACTAGAATTATAGCGCTGAGAAAAGGATAATTGGAGGTTGGAAAGCTTATTATGAGCTTGAAAACAATTTTAAGTCAGATCTTTAAGTTTGAAGTAAAAAAAAATCTTCTTTGAGACTCACATCACCCCTCTTATTCTATATGGTTGTGAGGTTTGAGGTTGCATTATATCTAGATAATCGTGGAGGAAGATTGAGTTGATCCTAACCTACAACCTCAAGATTAAAGGTAATGTTCCCTATCATATCCTCTTGATTGAAGCTAGTCTTCCCCCCCATTGAAAGCATGTCTATGTTTAGGTATCTAGTGTATAAGAAGAAGTTCTACAACATGGAATCTAAGAGGTTCCCAAAAATTGGTCCTAACTCTAGCCAAAACCCCCACCTCCAACTCAAGCAAGCATGACACAAAAATGCCATGTCTTGGCTCGACCAATGGGGGATAAAGGAGGAGATAATCTTTGAGAACAATGATAATATTAAAAGTGTTATCACTTCCAAATTTAAGGATAGGTTCTGAGATAATAAGGAGCTATAGGGGCAAAGGAAGCTAAGGTATTATAAGGAGGTGATCAACCCCACTATTGCTAGACAAAATTATCTTTTTGCCTTGACCAATGCTAAGAAGAAGATGCACATTGCAAAGATAAGAACTAATTCTCATGAGCTTTGGAGTGAAACCACATGTTGGTCCATTCCCAAAACACCTTGGGATGAAAGAATCCGTCAACTTTGTGATAATAAGAGGGTTGAAGATGAAAATCATGTTCTCTTGAATTTCCCAGCTCTTACTCACATTCATTCTCATTTCCAAAAGACTTGCCACACTACCAACCTTCTTGACTTGTCAAGTTAGTGAAACTATAATGATTTAGGAATTTTTATTTCCCTTCTTTTTTATCACAAAAATAAAATATTAAAGAGTCTCAATTAATCTTTTTCTTCTTAAGGTCCAATAGACCATATTGATAGTATTGGTGTAATCATCTTCATCAATATTATTTATTATTTTAATATTTTTAATTATTTAAAAAAATATTTGTTAGTTTTTAATTTTTTTTTTTAGTGAGATATTTTTGTTTTTCTCTTTTAATAATTATTTGTTGTTATTTAAAAAAACTATTCTTATTTAATTTGTAATTTTTTGTTTTTTTTTTGTTTTTTTTTTTTTGTTTTGTTTTTGTTTTTTTTTTTTTTTTGGGTAATTCTTAATTCTTTTTTATTTATTTTTCTAATTTTTTGTTTTGCTTTGTTTTTTCATTTTTATTTATTTATCTTCTTTTTGTTGCAGGGACTATGTCGATGCTCGACTAGTAACCCAAAGCCACTATAGATCAATTTGATAGTTGATTTTTAATTTTTCATTATAATGGATCAAGTCCACCCCCACTATTTGTTAATTTCATGGTTGATTTTTAAGTTTTCATTGCAATGGGTCAAGTCTGTCCCCATCACATGTCAACTTAATGGTCGATTTTTAAATTTTTATCGCAATCTATTTAGTTGTCTTAGCCTAATTCTTGTAAAGAGCTATACTTTTAGCATTTAAGAAAAAAAAAAAAAAACTTTGGTATAATAACTCTTTCATTTATATATTCATTTTAAAGTTTTTATTTAGTCATGCTATTTGGTTTTAATTCCGTGGCTGAAAATTTTGAAATTTTAAGGTTTTTTTGGAGAGATGATATTTTATCTTTAATGTCATGGTTGAAAATGTCAATATTCTAAGGTTTTTCAAAGTCATGATATTTATCTTTAACTTCATGGTTGAAAATTGTTGGAATTTTTTGGTTTTTTAGAGTCGTGATATTTTATCTTTAATGCTATCATAAAATATTATTAGAATTTTAAGGTTTTTCGGAGCCATGATATTTTATTTTTAGTGTCATTTCTAAAAAATGTTGAAATTTTAATATTTAAAAAATGTTTTATAAGCATCAACACTTTTCAATTTGAGGTGTTTTTCACTTTTATTGCTAAAAAAAATTAGTTTTTAATATCATTGTTAAAAAAAATGGAATATTGACCCAATAATAAATAAATAAATGTTGATGCAGCATCAACACTTTTCATTTTCATGGTGTTTTTCATGTTTGTTGCACAAAAATTTTGTTTTTTAATGTCGTTGATAAAAAAGATGGAATTTTACCCAAAGAAAAATGTTCATGCAACATGAACACTTTTCGTTTTCATGGTGTTTTCAATATTTTTTGCACAAAAAAGGGTTTTTTGGGGCTAGAGTTCTCATTTTGGGGTTGCAGTTCTTGCTAAGTTAGTAACTCTGTTTTATACATGATACTAGAGGTAGCTCCAACTATTTCCATTTCTTTGATATCCACTAAGAAATGTAGGAAATTCATCTCCCAGACGAACAAATGTGCATTCTTTTTTATTTGCTCTCAAAATGAGGAGAAATTCACGACCATGTCCATGCCCTCCATATAGGGCCTCTACATTAGCAAAAGACAGTCAACAAGGTTATGGAATAACACAAATATATCTCCTCCTCACCCATTGGGATACCTCTCATCTATCAGGTTAAGCATTCAATCAATTTCCCCTGATGTACCTCTCCCTAATGAGCCAATACTTTGTCACTCTCTTTATGAAAATGAGGAAATTAGGTGCTAGTTCCAAGAGATGGTCTAGAAAGGGAACATTTGACTGAGCTTCTCACCCTACAGAAACCCAATTGTATCAATTTAGAATAAATTTGAGATCTGATGACTCTACATTGATTATAGAGCCCTAGACAAAATCATTGTGAGGAACTAGTACCCAATTATTCATTTTGACAACCTTCTTGACTAAATCAAGCAATACTTTAGTAAGATCGATATGAAGTTACGATATGACAAGGTCCCAATAAAACAAATTGATGTATGGAAGACTATTTTCAAGTCCAAAGAAGGTCATTTTAAATGGCTAGTCATGTCCTTTATTTTGACAAATGCCCCTACAACTTTCATGAGGTTGATTAATGATATTTTGTGGCCTTTCACAAATTCTTTTTTAGTGGTATATCTAGATGATATCCCCATCTTCAATAAGAATTTGGAATGACATTTGCAACATATTCAACAGGTCCTTCACACTTCGTAGTAGCACAAGATATATGCAAACTTGGAAGGATGTTCCTTTCGCATCAACAAGGTTCAATATCTAGGCTTCATTGGTGATGGACATGGTTTGCATGTGGACCCATCAATAATTCAAGTCATTCAAGTGTAGCTAGCCCTAACCACACTAACTAATATTTAGAGTTTCTTAGGCCTTACCAACTTCTATCACAAGTTCATCTTGGGATTCTCCTATATTGCATTAGCCCTTTAGTAAAATGTGGTGGAAAAATACATTCTTGTGGGGCAAGTCACAACAAAAATCTTTCGATGATATGAAATACCTCTTGTGCTCATCCCTAGTGCTCTCATTACCTGATATCTAACAACCTTTTGAGATTGAGTTAGATGCCCTAATTCGTATTTCTAGCTCCTAAAGTGACCACCTTGATTCCCTTACTTTTGAAACTTACACTTATATAGAGGTTTTCTCCCTTATTTGTCCCAAAACATTAACTTATTATATATACAAGCTAAGAAAACATAAATATGAGATTAACAATTTTACTTCAAAAATATTTACATCTTCCTTAAAGAAATTTTGGATTTGTTGTCATCCCATTCCGTAATTTGTTGGCTTTTATGCTTGGTGGCCTTGAGTATTGGATATGTTTTTATGTCACTGCCATTATTTAATTCTTTCAAAGCTACAATCACAACCACATGCCTCTTTTTATATTTCATTACACAAGTTTCTTAGCTTTGTCATCAACCTCATTGACATGAACCTTGTGACTAAGTAGATAAGATGAAGAGTATGTTAAATGCTCTTGTCATAAAGAGTATATATGTAAGTGATGAGTTACTCAAAAATGTAAATTGAACTTTATGTTTCATACCATTTTGTGTGCCAAACTTAGGCCTTTGGTGTCATGGACATTCTAGGGCTATTCAATGTTATAGGCTGCCCAATGCTTCTTCCTAGAGCGTTGAAACAAGAATACTTATGCTTCACCTTCCATATCACTTTTAGATTTTGAACAAGATTCCCTATTTCCTTGCCTTGCATTCTCTCATCCATTTTGACCTGGTGAACATTTAGACTAGAGGAACCAATTACAATTTCTTATTCATATATGCTTAACCAAGCAAAAGTGTGAATCGTTGCCTTCAATACAATAGTAATAGTAAAACGACTTGCATCGGGATTTTTTATTCCTGTACATTGTGCAACTTTAATCTTACTGAGCCTACATTTCGATGTTTTTGGCCTAAACAACGTAATAATGTGAGAACTCTACAGTATGAACAAAGAATAACCAGTAAATACAGGATCATTTCACAATTTCTCTTATACAAATGCTTAGGATTTCGACAATACTTATTATTAAGCGTTGAAAAGATGGTTGATAGTCAAATCTTTGTTGAAAAATATGATGGTTATTTTCATTTAAATGTGAACTGACCCCCAATGTAGATGTTAACTACACTAAATTTGATTACTCTTAATTACCTGTGTTAATGTTTAAAACTAATGTTGCTCCAGTTCCATCTTTTTGAGTGTGCATGTGAAGTTCATTTAAAATGGTGTGTCGATATGATTGGTTGTTCTAGCCCATGCCACAACTACACGTTTCAACCAGGAGCGACCCATACTCATGGTTCCTTCCTCACAGTTCCAATAAAATGCATCTTACCATAGTTTTGATAACTAGGGTAGAACTTTAGTTAGAACTTTGTAGAACTAGAACATTGGTTGAATTTTGGTAACAAAGCTTCTAAAATCACATAGAGTAGGAAATTCAGAATGCTAAGTATTCTGGAAATTGTTTGTAGTTTTTGTCAATTCAAGAAATCAAATTGCCAACAATTCATAGTAGAATTCCCATTAGAGAGAAAAGTTTTGGGGAGAGATCATAATCACAACTTCTAAATGATACACTATGGATACATGACTTGAGCGTGACGTGGTTTTTATACTCCATGTCACACCTCATGGTCTGTACTGCCACATCTCACCTATTTGCCAAAATCAATGTGCATAAATCATGCATTGCAATTGTCATGTATCAATGTTTTTGAGTGTCATGCCATCATTTTCCACACTATGCTTGCCACAATGGCTATTGCCAATTCAAGTTAATTAAAAGGTGTAAAGGGCTACATCGTTCAACTATCTAACAACATTTACTCTCAAGCATTGAATAAATTGTAAATAAATAAACAAATTGTACAAGCTTTTGTACTCCACATGGCACCTCAAGGTCTATACTACCACTTGTCACCTATTTTACGCAAATCAGTATGCATGCATCGGGTATTGCAACTACCATGTGTCCCTATTTTCAAGTGTCATGTCATCATTCTGCACAATATGCTTGCCACCTGGCTATTGCCAACTTAGTGTAATTAAAAAGTTTAAATGGCTACATTGTTCACTTGTTTAATGGAATTTACTCTTAAGCATTGAATAAATTGTAGACAAATAAAGGTGCAGAGGGCTCGATAACCAGTATCTGTCGTAGTCAATTACGAATAACAACAAAGGATATGTTTCAATAACTTCCAAAAGAGGCAGGGATTACGCTGCTATGCAACTATCACACTTGTTAAATAAATAAGTGACGTTTAATAATGTTTTGACTATATTTTTCTCTACAAAGACTTTCTCCACAACACCTTATCCAAACTTGTTTCTCACACACATTTATGCACAGTGGCTCAATGCCTTTGTTAACGAACTATATTTATGGCAGACAGTTATAGCAACAACATATAATGGCAACACAACAACTATGCAAACTGTGACTGGTCACAACCTTAGAACAACAATGGCAAACAGACTGCAAGGGCCCACAATGGTAACGACAATGGCCAGCAGTGGTGGCTACAACTCGACTAGCTAACAATGAAAACGACTCAACAACAATATGAAAAATTATTTAATTCTTTTATCCATGCCTCAGACTCAGATTTTCTCCTTCATAGTGTTCATGCTCTGAAATTCAAAATACTATTTGCGGTGTGGAGCTCTACACTATGTGAAGAGGCTTAAGCCATCTCCACACTATGAGAAGAGGCTTAAGCCATCTCTATATGCTTAGGTCTTTTGGTTAGGGCATTGCATTCCCTTCTCATCATTAAATAAATTTTACATAAATTAAAATAATCTAAAATTATTTCATATTAATCTCTTCTAAAAATATTTAAAATTTGCCTAAATTTGTACTGATTTTATAACGATATCTAAAAATATTTTATAAAATTTGTACTAATTTTATAAACAATACTTTAAATATTTAAAAAAAACAATAACAAGTTGGGTAACTAAAGTCTAAATGCTTTAGGGTTATATAAAATATATTTAACACTAAACTATAAGGAAATAATTTATATTAAATGTTTTTTAAAGATCTATACCAATGTTCATAAAATTAAATTAACTATTATTTTTCAATAAAATTGTATATTTAAATAATTAATTTCTGTATTTTAATTTTTTTATTACTTAGTCTTTTAAATTTTCATTGCAACTCTCGCACCATAATTGAGAAATATTATTTCACACCATCATAGATTTTCTTAGTAATGGCTAGATTTTTCCCTTTGAGGTTTGATTATATTTGCCGATAAAATAGTGACAACTTGGGGCCACTTTTCACATGGAATCCAGCTGTCGACAGCTACGGTCTCACCAGCTACGGTCTCACTGGTCTTTTGTCTTTGATCGGACTGTGGAGTGCTGCTAGACTTTCAATGCTGAGGTGCGCTGTGGCGTGCTAAACGACAGTAAAATAGTGACAACTCGGGCCACTTTTCACATGGAGTCCAGCTGTCCACATCTACGGTCTCACTGGTCTCCTGTTTTTTTTTGGACTGTGGAGTGTTGCTGGACTTTCAATTTTACGTAAAAAGTGAGTTGTCAGAAAAGTGTGGGTATGAATGGAATAAAAAGATATGCTGATCCATGGTGGTCCACACTACAAGGAAGTAGGTATGTGAAGGAATGAGAAAGTTATGATATGAAAGAAAGTGTGAGTGAGGAGTGGGGCAGAAATCATGAACCGCTGGAAATTAAAAAAAGTGTGAAAAAGGCTTGGGCACGCGAAAGTGTAAATGGGGAATGAGCACGTAATAATTACCTCTGCTTGCACTTCCGTCCACAAGAAAGAATTGAACTAAAAAAGAAAAAGACCTTCCCGTGTGAAGAATCACGAACCACGGGAGCAGGAAATTAAAGAAACGTTTGTCGGATTGTGGGTCCCTGTGGGAGTGGGGACGTAAGAATTTATTATTAGCTGTTGTATTTTCAAAGTTTATATTGTGGTGTGATTTGTACATATTGATGGAAAGTAAGCGTGGGAATGAGGACGTAAGAATTTATTACTGGTTGCTGCATTTTCAAAATTCATTTCTGCTGTGGCGTGATTTGTATAGTTGATAGAAAGTAAGCGTGAAAAGCTCGTGATATGTCCAATTAATTAGTGAGAAGTATGGTTGGATTTTTGCATTGTTATTCGATTATAAAAATATTCTTTTTTATTTTGTAATTTTAATATGTAATTATATTTCTGATCTGTTTAAATTTAAAGATGCGGGTTGTTAATTTTTAATTATATTTTTGATGTATTTAAATTTAAAGATGTAGTGAAAAAATTCAATTATATGTAAAAGTAATAGTGATCTTAGTTATAATATATAAGGAAAGTGTGAAATTCTAAGCTGTGGTGTATGAATGGCATAAAAACAGATTTAAAAAAACAAAATATTTATTGATATGATGTGGGGTAGGAATTGAATAAAAGCCAATATGGAAAACAAAGATGTGTTGTGTTGTGGAAATAAATTAATTAAAAGTAGATATTTAAAATATGGTGTGCTAATTTGGGGTATGAATCTAAGATTTCAGATTTTCTTTTATTCCATTCATAGTTTATGGTCAAGATTTTTTTCCCCTTTTCCTATATGTATATATTTAGTTTTAGAAAGGATTCAACATGGTTCTAGAGGGACCAAATCTTTTCAAGTGCAAACTTCTCTTACAATGCAAAATTTGGAAAAAGACATTGCATCTCTCTATGTAAAATAATTTGACTACATTTTATCCATAAAATTGTTTTTTGTCAAATGCTTTATATAGCTTATTATGGATTGTAATTAGGTATATTATATCTTAATATATGGTTGAATATGGATGAAAATCAGTTAAATATTTAGAAATTGAAGAGAATATTGATCATTTTAAATTAGTATAAAAGAAGATTTTATTAAAATAAAGTTAACTTAATTGTTAACACATAATAACAAGAACAATGTTTTAAGAGAAAATGCCTAACTATATACATAGTTAGTTAAGTTTTTGAAATAGGGAGACCTAAAAACATAAACATAAAATATTGCTCATACTTTGGAAATAATAAGAAGGATAATGAGTAGGTGATGATGCATTGCCATATATATGAAAAAGTAAGACATCAAAAAGTAAAACGCATTTCATTATGAATATTTGAGTAGTTTACATAGCTTGTAGAGTTTGCTAATATTAAGAATGTTTTAGAACATTACTGAAAAAAATAAGACAAGTTAAGACATTAAAAAAAAACATCAATATTGTAAATGTAATTTAATGTATCTTTTAATTCTATAAATTTTGTAAGGTTTCTATAGATATAAAGAAATCATGAAATATAATAAAAATCTTGGAAACACAGAATTTGAAATTCATGAAATGAAAGACAAGGTAAAAATTTCCATTGTCTAATTGTGGAAATAGGGAATGGAAGCATAAGACATTTAATACTTGTAAATCTCTATTACTAAAACACCAATAAAATTATAAAATAGTTGATACATCAATAATTAGTGAGAAGAATATCTTATTATTTATATTTTAAGGATGATTTTTTTTTTCTATTTTAACATTAATACACATGAATTATATTTAAAGTGATACACTCATTTTATAATACGTTCAGGTGGAATATTTTAATGTTATATATATATATATATATATATTATTAGATATAGATATGGTTAATTTGGTCCAAAATTATGTGGGAATTTCTTGGAATAGTAAATGTGAGCTTTGTAATGTACATAGTCTTAGTATTCAAAAGATATTTTAGAATGCTGAATTTATTTATACCTCCAAAAACACATTTTAAATGGTAAAAACCCATGACCTTATGAAACTTTTCATTATTAAATTTAAAGAAAAACATTAAAAGCTCCTAGTAGTTTAACTGCCACTACATTGAGATCCATAACTATAATTACATCTAATTAAAAATATTGAAAGTCAGTTACACGTAAAAAGTGAAAATGAGTTAAAGGAGTTGAGCTAAAGTGGTAGATGTACATATTGTGATTTTTTCCGCGGTGGGTTCAAATTTCTAAAGACATGCTCTACTTGTGAAAATTATGAGTTTGGTTGAAAAAAAATGATGAAAATAAGTGATAAAAAAACTGTGAAAAAATTAAATTAAATAAAAAAATAATAATGGAAAAAAAAAATTAGTGTTTATCCCTATTCCTTACAAGAATGTCTATATTTTTAAGCCATAAGAAAAATGACAAATGATGTGTACAATGATGATTCTCCAAGAAATCATGAAATGTATTAAGAACCTAACTAAATATGAAGAAAGTGGAAGGGAATTTTTGACTATAAATGGAATAAAAGGAAAACTTTGAAATTATTTTTTCATTAAATTCATAACCCATATCAATAGTCCACATATTTTCTTATATCTTTTTTCTTATATTTTATTTATTTCCATTCACCCCTGTAGCCAATAATTATTGACACTTTCTTTATATCTGTAGCCAATAATTATTGACACTTTCTTTATATAGTTATTGTGATCATTAAATATCGCTTTTATATAGAATTAAGTTTTTTAATTACATGTGATGAAATCTTTTCATTCATACCCCACAACATCTGAACACTTCTTTTCTCTCATAACTTTTTTATTCATATCCACACAATGAAGAATTTCTCTAGCTCACAACATTTCAATACATTTTTTTTCTCAAAAGAATTTTTTCCATACCTACCTCAAAAATTTATCTACACTTATAATAACTGGATTCACTTTATAATATAATTAATTCTTTAATAATTATCACATTTTATTATTAATTTTCCTAATTAAATATAATATTTATCTATATAATTTATAAATATAATTTAGGAAAAATTATTTTTAAAGTCAAATTATAGAACATAAATCACCCTACGTTCTTAATAATTAGAGCTAGACCAGGTTTTTCAATAATATTACACCATTACCACCCGATTTGGCATTTTTTTGATGGTGTAAAAATATAGACGTTCGTGTAAGGAAGATGGATATTGTTTCCCTTTTTTTATTTAATTCACTTTCTTTACACTTTTTTCGTACAACTGATTTTCAATTTCGGTCCATAATTTTAATTAAAAAAAATACTCATTTCAATCCAGAATTTATTGACACTTCTCCATATAACTCATTTTCACTGTTTCCGTGTAACAGGGTTTCAATTTCTTTTGTTAGATGTGTTTCCGAGTATGGATCTTCACATAGCAGTATGGGTAATTACAGGGTATTATTTGGGGAATAGGGAATTAAAAATTTAATATTTATCAAACGTATTAAGAATTTAGGGAAATGAGAGATGAACAAGTGTTAGAAAGTATTTTGTGGGAAGAGGTAGTAGGGACACACGAATTTAATAATTAAAAAAAAAATTCATTGCACTTTCAAAGTTAAGTTAATAATTGAGATTTTGTGGCT
>APFE030088426.1:0-43697 GCA_000404065.3 Pinus taeda
TGTGCATCCATCTACATGCAACTGATAAAGGTTCCTCACTCGAACCCCTATCTTCCGGGTCTCACCAGTTGTCTTGCTGCGCAGGAAGGCTTTTCCCTCGCTGAAAACAACATCATACCCCTTGTCTTCTAACATCGCCACTGAGATGAGATTCTTCTTCAATCCTGGAACATGCATGACTTCCTTCAATACAAAGGGTTTACCAGACTCCCTCTCAAAGGAAATGGTACTGATACCAGTCGCACTATATCTACCATCATCGCCCATCTCGATGTGCACTCCAAGATCTTTCTCATCCAGATCAAAAAACAAATCTCGATCTCCTGTCATGTGAAAAGACACACCACTATCCAAGAACCATACCGATCCCATCACACTTGATACCAAGCATGCGATTAGTGAAAAATCCAGCTCAAACTGCAAGGCTAAGGCCTCTCCCACTGCAGATCCAGCAGCTTGCTTATTTTTCTTCTTCTTCGGACAATCTGTGGAATAATGTCTGTGCTGGTGACAGTGAAACCACTTCACCTTGGACATGTCCTACTTCTTGCCTTTCGCACTGGAATGAGAAGCTTCCTTGTTCTTCCCCTTCTTTGCTTTGGTAGCCAAAGCGCAATTTTCTTCACAGATGCCTTTGATGAAGATCCGTCCCTAGTATTCTGCCTGATCTCCTCTTGCACAAGATCCGACCAAAGTCTCTCCCATCCTGGCAATTTCTCCCGACCATTGACAGAGTCCTGATAGGAATGCCAACTCTTCGGAAGACCAAGGAGAGCCAAGCTCACCAAGTCCTCATCATCGACACTCACCCCCACACTTCCCAGCTCATCCCGGTATTGGATGAGCTTCGTGAGATACTTGGGCATACTGTCTCCATTCTCACACTTAATGTTTCTGAGTTTATCCTTGAGGGCCAACTTCCTCTGGTCGCTCTTGCTTTGGAAAAGATCTGTCAACGCTTTCCACATCAAGTATGGAGAAGCCTTTCCATGTAGGCTGGATACAATTTGATCCTTCACACCCTCCAACAGAATCCTTCGACACTTTGCTATCTTCTTTTTCCAAGCCTCAACTTGAGCAGCATCAGTAGGCTTTGGGACTTCAACATCTATGAACTCCTTCAACCCATTTTCATCTAACACCGCCTCCATCCTGTCTTTCCATGCAATATAATTTGAGCTGCCTTCAAGGGCATACTCTAATCGCAATCCGTTGAAAGACATTTCAGTTTCGACACCAAGAAAACGCTACTGCAAATTCGAATTCCACCAGCTCAAAACTCAACCGCTTCTGATCTAAAATTCGTGAGAACAAAGTATTTCTCGTACAGAGATTGACTGTATGGGCATTTACCGGAAATCTCACCTTCCAAAAGAAGGATGAACCTAGAAGCTCCCTAGCCCGATTACAGACTCTGCCTAAAGAAATAAAATGTAATCACTTTCTGAATAATAGATCTGATGATCAACTTTGCTCCGATACCATGTAGAAATTTGAATAATATAAAACTTATTCACAGAGATTATCCTGATTATACACTATTTGCGGAATGCATGCATAATACATAACCTCCTCTACCATTGATCATCAATTTGCGGAATTTAAAAACAATCACATGCACACATTGAAACAGCAATCACACATATCAACACAGTATGTAATGGGTAAAGCATACAGCTGAAAACCCCCAACTATCTGTATATTATAATGATAGAGAACATGTAACAATACATAGTACAATACTCCTCACAAGTACTCAGTACTATCTCCACATGCTGCACACAAACTAGCTCAGATCTGAACAAGCCACGGGTTCAAATCTCCTCCACTATTTGCCTGCCTCTACTGCGCAATCCAAGTTGAGAATGGATCAAATCCAAGTTCGAATTCCCTTGGCCTGTACTGTGTAATACTCATTGGCAATCTCAATCAAAATAATTGTGCAAATCTCATGCACAACTATAGTCACAACTGATAGTAGTCTCACCCTTTCACCCACCTCTAACACTTGTCTCCACTAAATTGTCCATGCACTGAGTTAACTGATGTATTCTTTAGTTGATTTATGAGTTAATAATTAGTGAATTAATTAATAATTAATTCACACCACTCATCACTAGTGTATTTTTCATTTAGACTAAATACAACTAGTTCAACTAAGTCAAACTGAACACAACTCCATCAACTCCTCATTCAACTCCACCAAACTCAATCACTTGAGTTCTTACTAAAGTCCTTCATGCAATAGCTCAAGTAACCCATAAGAAAAGTGTATTTCCTTCTGGCAGTTGCATGTGCCACATCCGTAGCTCGAACTGAAGTGCTGCAAAAGGATAAGATAATGTGTATAGTCCAAATATTATTAAGAGCTATTAATTTTCGACTATTCTATTTTTGATTGACAGTCTAAAAATAGACTTTGCACCAAAAATATCCTGAGGGCCCACTTAGTGAAGGCGACTTCTTTTCACTAAGCTCCATCATCTTGTTGCATTTTCAACAATATATATATAGACATTTCTTGTATCCTTTTCATTTTGATTAAAAGATAATAATTAATTTTTTAATTGGGGATAGTCATATAAATATAATTTTAAGTTGTTATTATGCTATTTTTTTAAATATATATCTCTCTCTTAATTTTCTCATTTAATCAAAATATAGGTCATATTATTAACATGATATATTATATAAATATTAGTGTATATATATATATATATATATATAGATGAATTATAAAAAAATTCTAATCATCTAAAATATAAATGTATATTATTATATTTTTAAAATTCATTTTTATATCACCCCCGATCGGGGTGCAAGTTGTCAGACTGCTCCATTAAGACAGTCTTTATGATTAGAACGCAGAGAAATAATGCCATTTCCCCCACACGCTCAAGTTGATGGGTGCGGGAGCATTTGGCATGTTTAAGATAACCATCATGGAGAAAGGTGGCAAAGACATTTTGGCAAGTTTTCGAAACACTAAAAAGGATATTAGTAAGGGGGTAGAAGGTGTAGAGGTTTCGAAGGCGAGAGTGGAGCAATGGCTTTAGAAGTGGCAGAGGTTCCATCGGATCCAAATGCTAGCTACAGGGTATGTCAACTCATTCTTTATTCCCTCCATTGTGCTCCCCTATGTTTGGTTTGATAATTGGGATATGTATGGGGGAAATTGGTTGGTGCGTGGGAGTAAGTCAGGTTGGGGGAAGTGCATGGTATCGAGAGTCTGGTGGCAAAACCACAGCTCCATTGGAACCTCCTTGTTGTCAATCTGCTATGGTATTTTCCTCTCTCACATGGGGCTAATCTGGCTTGGGGGAAAGGGTGTCAGACTGGGGGTATGCTTTTGTCTAGCATGTCTTGTAAACCAGGGGGTCAAGGGTTGGGATGATGTCAACATCTGTGATATTGTCAATGTTTGTTATATTGTCTTCACTATGGTTGATGCGGAGTTTTTGATGGGTTGGCTTCTAAGGGTGTGCACCCAAAGCTTGAGTCGAAAGAGATGTGCAGATGATGATGAGGGTTAGGCCTATTTGCGATCTGGAAATGGGCACGAATCTGCCCTTAGATGGTTGAGCGGAATTCTTGTGGCAAGCTGCGTTATGGTTGGCTATTTCTCAGGGCTAGGTGCTCAGATCTTGTGTTGCATCGTCGATAAGCGTATTGTTGAGGTGGTGTTGTGTCACATGGCTTGCGGGGAATGATCATACAAATGTCAGAAGTGGAGGCGAGGGGCTTGAAATTAGTGGTCTTCGTCACCCTGCTATAGGATTTGTGGCTAGTTGATGGTTAGGGCACCCAAGGCCTGTGTTGAATTGTTTGCAAGGCAATGGTTACGACGGAGTGTCAATTGGGGCAAAGGGATCTGTACCAGAGTGCAGGTAATGGACATGCTGGGTGTGGTATTTTTAAATTATGTTGTTATGCAATTGAACCTCGGGGGCTAGCGAATGCAAGCCCAATTGGGGAGTCAGACTTTGTGGAATGGCAGAGCCTGCAGCTGATGGAAAAACAAAACATAATGTGCTGGGAATTCTGGTGTTTTGTTTCCATATCAAGTCCTCATCATAGTAATCTTTCTCAGGCATGAAGAGTATCGAGGCTAGTCTCCTCATTTCCCCAGGAATTTGTAGGCAAGCACCGAGATGGTGTGGCAATGGGCAGAATAGTGAAATGTAAAGGTCGAGGCAAGAAACCTTGGGTGACTAATTCAGAGGATGAACCAAGTTCCTCGACCAAGCGACATGGCAGAAAGCTAGCGGCTAACCTTATAAATGAAGCAGCCACACCATACAGGGAAGGCCCCAATGATAAGATCAGAAGGCTGATAGAAGAATGGGAGGAGGAATTAGACTTCCAAGCAAGCACGAATGAAGTTGCAATGGAGGACCCCCGGATGCGGGTGACTGACGCGGCATTCAACATGATAGGACTGGGATGGGGTGAGGCGGCTCGACACCTGCCCATCCTGTACGAGGTGTTAAATGTAGGTGAAGGGAAGAGCACCTAGCATGTGAGTCATTACACTCCCCCATCAAGTGGTTCAGGCTCATTCTTTCTGCCCTCTGTAATGGATCCTCCCTTCGCATGCTGCTACCTGCAAGAGATGACGACGATGATCAATGTAGTAGTTATGAATGGGGTTTTTCGAGAAAGATCTGGCCAGCTTAAGGAATGGCACTGCCCTATGTTTGCGTTGAAGCATTGCGAGTTGTTGCTATGGGCTCATCCCCTCGCCTCTGTTCAATTTTTAGTTCTCTCTGTAGTTTCTTGGCCTTTGAAGAGGAAGCTATGTTCGGCCTTCAAAGGGTAGCTCCGTCGGCTCATCTCTTTCCATTGGGGGATTCTGGGTTTCATTCTGGAGGTTCTTATGTCGATTTATCATCCCTTGGTCTTTGTTCTGGCTTTTGGCTTTGGTAGGTGGCTTCTGAGCAATTCCTTCACAGCTTCTGGCCCCCTGTTCAACCGTTTTGTCTTCTGCCCGGTCTTTGAGTTGGGAGGGTGGGAGATTGGGAAGCGCAATTCAAAGGTGGCTCGCAGGCTCCCGCTTGCACCTAGCATTCGAGGGCTCTCTCCCGGGTCTCCGCGTCTTTGTTGTTCCACTCGAAACTAACTTGATCTCGGTTCCATTACTTAGCCTATTTGCAATCTTTCTTTCGCCCCTTCTTCGATGGCTCATCTTCGTCAGAGAATGGGGTGCCGTAGAGGCCAACCCCAGCGCGTTTCGGCTAGTTCTACTTCGAATTTGCCTGCCCCCACTAGTGAACTGTTCATGGGTCGTTATCCTGGTACTCATAGCGAGCGTGGGTGACATCATGCCTCTAGTCAATCCCGTGGGCCTCCCTCCTCGATAGGCACTACCATTTTTTCTTTCAATAGCTCTCTGCACTAGCCTCGGATAACTGCCCACATATCCGTGGTCTTCTATGAGACAAATCAGATGGAGGGCTCATATTCTCATACAGGAGGCTCGGGGGCAGTCGCTGGTCCTCCTGCGATTCATCTTGGAATTGGAATGGCGCCTCAGCATGTTCAGGTAGACCCAGGTTGCAGCACTTAGGATACGGAGATGTTGCCAGTAGATCCTGGACCTTCTGATCAGTTCGCCTCTCCTGCTGCAAATGAGCTAGAATTGGTTGGTGCCGAATTGTGGAAGAACCACCTGTTAATTAGCCTGCTCTCGCCGACGTTGGTCTGTTTTTTTTTTCTTTGTTTGTTTTGGCTTACTTCAGCAAAGTTTTACTCATGGTAACCAGGGACTATTGGCTCTCCGTTTTTGCTGATGGGTTCTCCATGATGGTGGGTTTGCATTGCTTCCTTGTGTTTTCTTTTGGAACATTGGTCTCTTATCAAGATATGTGTACTGACTTCGTCATTATGTAAAATTTTCCCTTTTTTAATAGGAATTTAATCTTACTCAGAAATAAAATAAAAATAAATAAATTAAAAATAAAAAATAAGAAAATTAATAAATTAATTATTAATTAATAAAAAATTAATTAAAATTTTAATAAAATTAAAAAATTAAAAAATTAAAATAAATTAAAAATAAAAATAAAAATAAATAAATAAATAAAAAATAAAAATTTTTGCAATGGAGGACTAGAGACTCCTGGTTCTAGATCTTGGTCACACTAGAGGGCGAGTGACTCAATTTAAACAGGCCTTGTATCTATACTTGATGATGAAAAGTCTTTTGGGCAAGGCCATGGAGCAAATCTCGGTGAGCATGACGACTGTTGTTCAAGATTTCCCTAATTATAAATGGGATTTTCAGAAGCTACAATTTCAAATGCAGAAACAAGAAGGGCACCTTGGTCGCATTGAGAGACGCTTCCCTTATCTATTCACACAGACAAAGTTGCCAGGCTCTAATGCTAAAGATCCAGCCCTAGTCGAATCTACCTCCACCGAGCAGGATGAATAGAATGCTTGCTTTCAGTTATTTTTATTAATCTTTATGTGGATAGCTTTTAATTTCTAGTTTATAGTCATATATATGAATAGGCAAATAGAGTATGGATGTGGACATGATAATCAAACTTATATAGCTTAGATAGATAGACTCAGTATGTTTTACTACTGGATGGCTTATCATGGGATTAGGTGGTCAACAGACTTGGTTTCCCGATGGGCAAGTTGAGATCACCTAACCTATTTTTATGTGGTTGTAACTTGTTTATATTCTAATGAAGAAGAAGGATCTACCAACCTTACAAAAAAATCATTTTTATATCACTTGTCTTTTTAATACATTTTTTAATTGATAATATAATACAAAGAAAATTAGACAAGTCAATTTAGAAGATGACATTGAAACATATTTGGATATATAAAATAAAAAAAAAATTGGAAAATCACTAAAAAAATTGAGATTGTTTAATTAATATCTTAAAAAAGAAAACTTACCCTACTAGGTGTTTTCAAATTTATAAAATTATTAATTTTAAATGAGAAAATTAGTGAAACACTTGCTCTTTGCTCAAAGTAGTGTAGATAAGATAATAACAATAATATTAATAATAATACCAAAATTATTAAAATAAATCACTAATATTATTACTATGAGCAATAATTAGTTTTTTTCTTCCAAATACAATGCGATAAAATGAAATGGAACAAATAAAGTAACTAAGAATAATGCAGACTCAGGTGTTACTATAATTTTGCATCAAAACCCATTTAAATTTTTTACATCAAAATCTATTTAAAAGCATGCCAACATTAGACTACAACGTTTTACTGGAAAACATAGTCAATCTACCTTTACAAATAGAATGAAGGGAAGGAATCACCTTCACTTTTTCTCCACCAGCAAATCATCTATATAAATAATTATATTTTTTTGTTCATGCACAACCTTTATATCTCTTTTATCTATATAAGTAATTATCTATTTTCATTCCATGCACAAACTTACTATTTCTTTCATCTATATTGGTAATTATATTTTTTATTCCATGCACAAACTTAGTATCTCTGATAATGTTTTGTAAAAAAGGTTTAATTATTATTCTTTTTATCTATATATGTTTGTTGATTATATTTTTTAATTTTATACACAAAATTAAACAAAAAACTATAGCATGTAAGCAATAGAATGTTTCTAAGCAGTGAAGAAATCTAATATTTGGAACCTATTGTGCATAACTTTTTAGGATCTAGGATTTATAGTATATACCTTAAACATGAATAAGCTTTTAACAAAACATATAAAATTATTACACTCAAGCAAAACACAGGTGGATGTAAAATCAAAGAAATTGAGAGATTATTATTTCCGAAGGTGATTTCAAACCTTTAAAGCTGCATGAAAATGAGTTAATGTGAATCTCAACGTGTAGAAGCTAACTATTTTATAACCTTTTTAAAAATGCTATGGTAAGTAAAAGGGAGACATTACAATTTAATAGTTTTTATATCGACGTTTGAATATAGCTCCACTGCCCTCATTGCCATCATTTATAGCTAATTGAATTATAAAGGAGAGATTGCTACAATTATGAGAACAATGAACCTTTCATGATATGTGGTTGGATCAAACCCATTGAATGTCATGTAGTGTCCATGTTAAAGGAATTTGTGAACTCCCACAACAATCTTCACTAGACTATTATTTTATTGATTCCTGAACAATTTTGATGGCTTCGATGGTGAATGTAAAGTATTTTACATTTATAAAATCAGCTCTCTCTTTTTCTATATAGAGGGTTAAAAGATTTAGTAGATGAAACAACTTTTCAATCTAGACATATAAAAATATAAAAAGATGGTACAACCTCTACTATTTATATAGAGTTTTATTGATAGTCTTTACTATTACAATAAGAAAAAATTATAATAGTTTATCTAGGTAAAAAATAAGATAAAAGATAAAATTCTAATAATCATATTCATATTTTTATGCCAGATAGTTTCTTCATTTGAACATTTAAAGAACACAGATGTGGGTGAATGCTTACCAAATTAAAACACAGATAGTCGAATAACTGTTTTCGCTCTATGTCAAATCAACAGGGAAGAATTAACAAATTGATCTCTCCATTGCAATGGTTGTTCATATAGTGATGGAATGACTTTCATATAAACCTCCAATTCCCATAAACCCATGATTCCACATCCCATGAAGCGCAGGATACATTTTATTAGAAAAAAAACAAATTCCAACAATTTTGGGTTAATAGAAAATAAAATCGAGTGAAAATAAATTCCACGAGGAGAAACAAATCCAAATAATTGGTATTCCCTTAAAAATAGCGTGAAATATATCTTGATACTTGCCATTACCATAAAAATAGAGCGAATGTAGTTTGATTTTTTTTGGAAAATCGACAGAGATGGTAATTAAATGATTTCCCCTATCATTGACATTATCTTGTGATGTTTTTCATTATTAGTATTATGCCTTTTAATTATCTTTTCTTATCATCAAGATTAATGCCAAGCAACAAATAGAAGAACACAAGATATAGGAAAGACTTGAGACTACCTCTATCCATCAAGTCAACCTTGTTATGCTTCAATTCCATTGCTCCTGTAGCAGTCAATCTTCTTCATAAGTGACCTTGAAGAGATCACCTCTGCAACCAATCCAAGCTACTTCATGTATTATTGTGATGCCATTGTAATAATTCCAACCAATCCGAGCACCAAGCACTGAGATGATATCGCTGTGATAACACCGAATCCTGCAATGCGAGTTCATCTGAGATGACAATGAACTTCTTCTTCTGTAATGGCATTGAGACCTTTCTCTTGAAGTCCTTCAAACACTACACGTTGTGATATCCGAACTTCTTTCTGCAAAGACACCGAAACATTCATCCGAACTTCTCTGTGATCACCGAATGGAAATACTTCTGAAATTCGAACTTGTGATCTGTGTTTTTATGCGAGTTACTTAGGTTTGTATATATAGTAGTTTCTCCTTGTAATAGGTCAATATGATGTTGTGAACAATTGTGTCATTATTATGGAGTCGACATGCATATTCATTCATTTTTGTAGGCCGACATGTGATCTCCTTATGGAATTCGGCTTGATGGAGATCCTTTCAACAACAAGGAGACTTCGATGGATGGAGGAGCCTTCACAAATTTATTGTGACAATAACCTAAATCCTATAATGGAGGCTTGACCTATACATTTGACCCAAGCATTAAACCCATGCTCTAATAAGTCAAATCAAAATAATATAAAAATTCTTTTCACTTTCTTTTGACAAATATATTACATTTTACTCAAGTACAATAATGAAGACCGAACCTAGTTACATTTTCCAACACTCCCTCTTATCTAGGGAGGTATTCATATTTTCATATAACCAAAGAGGTACATAGAAGATCTCAAACCACATCAACTATGAAGAAGTTTAGGCATCGCAATGCCATGGACTAGATTCCTGACCAGGGCAATCTATCCATTGGTCTCTCCACAATTTACGCACCGCAATGCCACAGACTAGATTCCTGACCAGGGAATATATCTGGGTGGGACTAAGATGGACTCAAGCTTTCAGCTTCTCTAGGTACCATTAGGCTTACTCGCTAACCATCAACCCAAAGATCCAGGTGTGTATCCAAAAACAGAGCTCTATAATCAACATGATCTTTCCAATTTCGGGACCTAGACATCAAGACAAAGTGTCGGCCAGATGTCCTCCTAGACAATGCTTCACTCACAAAGCCTCAACACTCTAGATCTAGCAGATCAAGGTTAACCAATCTCTCCCAATCAAATTGATTGGTAACCAGCATGCTATCAACACCTTCGAGAGATTCACGTGTACAAACACAACCCTAATCAATAAAATACTTTCATATATACATGATCAAATACAAACCTCCGGGGTCTTCCTGACAACTTGTTGTTGCTTCTCAACTTTTCATAGTAGGACTATCACTCGAATCTCTGATAAACGATTCCTCAATAATACACTTTCCTTTCCTACTTCCCATGCAACAACATATCCTCCGAAATTCATTCTTCAATCAAAACCAAGCTATGCCCTCCCTCTCAACCAGAAAGCATCTCTTTATCCAGACTCCCTCTTAATCTAAGGGAGATCTCTTCTATTTTCATCATCAAAGACTCTTTCATGGCTTCCAACCATTTTATCAGAGTTATTATCATCCCTTCATGCTTATCACATCAACGAACATCTTCACCATATTGAAGATTTTGTACCTGCACAACTTAGATAACAAGTACAACCAAAACTATAGAAACATAAAGTTAGCCATATCAAGATTACAAAAGCATTTCAACCTTACATATATCAGATACCCAAACTTAAACAAAAAACACATATTCTTCAACATCTTGCTAGGGACTATCATAAACCCTAGATTACTTCATAACAACTTTCATTCCATCTCAATGTTTCTTTCAAAGGCGTGACATGCCCTACTAAAACATATAGTAAACCCTAGAAACAATTCAAACAAATATAGATCTACAAGGCATCTAACAACTTTCAGAATTTATATGTTAGATTTTCCACTAGGGTTTCATACAAATCCTAGATTTCATACAAGAGAATCAATCAAAACCAATCACAACTTAGTCATTAACATGACCAACTTCCACTAGGGTTAGTTGCAAACCCTAGAATTTCAATCAAACATCAATCCCAATCAAAACTCAGATTTCAACAATCTTACACAAATCTCAAATCATCATATTGTCATCATACAACAAACATTTTTACTTCTACTAAGGTTCAACTCCAAAACCCTAGAATTTCACAAATACTATCATCCTAGAAAGACAAACTTTGACTAGAGCTAGTTTCCAAACCCTAGGACTCATGACTATTTACACTTAAGTCAACATATATATCTAGGAATTCATCAACATATCATAGGCAATGATAGAATGTTAGACATATACCAACCTAGACCATGCTAGGGCTTCAACCAAATGAACACATATCTAGGGTTTCATTCCTAGGACTCTAAATGCATAACAAGGGTTTTGCTTATAGACCCAACCAAACCCTAAAGATCTATGGTTTCATAGCAAAGCAAACCCTACTATTTCAAACTTTCAAAGGTTCGGGATCTCAGACAAACATCATTCAATCCTAATAAGGTTTCATGATCATACTGCAATCCCAAACATGACATCATCAACAAAAACTTGAAATAACATTTCACAATAACCCTAAGCAGGCTAGGGTTTCACACATTGTCAACATACTCTTAGGTTATTGTTTCCCAGAGAACTTGTCTAGGGTTTTATAAAATCAATAAAGAATATGAAGAGGGGTAGATTTATCAAGTGATGAATCACCTTGTTGTTGCATAGAATGTCTAGGCACTGCGATAATGCCTCAGATTGGGGGTGTCTAGGCACTGTGACAACAACTTAGATTGGGGGCTGTCACCCTGATCCCCAATCTCTCCGTTTAAGTTGTCTCCCAACAACAGACTAAGTGGGGTAGACCCTATGGAAATGGTATGAAGAAGGACTAGTTTGGAACCAACCAATCCGAGTGACACAGTTGAGCGACCAAATACTTGTTTAGATCTAGCAAGACTTAAATGATTCTATTTAGACAATTGATACCAATGCTTTGTGGAGTCAACTATATTGCAAAGAAATTTAAGACCAAGTATAGGATGGACAACTGCTGCTAAGGATGATGTTATTATGATGAAGAGAGATGCAAGATGCGATTAGCAAGGGAAGAGTGAGTAGTCTTGAGGTAAGATCTTTTAAGGCTCAAGTACTTAGTATTTATTAACTTTATGACAAGAGTACTTAATGAACATAATTCTACACAAGACGAATGCAAATAGGATATAAAGATGCCAAAGATGTAATAATTTAAGTAAATAACGCTTCTTAAAGAAAGATCACTGATATGCCAAGATAACCATAAACCAATGATATTAATGTCAAGAGAATTGGAGAATTATATCTTTTACCCAATCTAAATGACAATTCTTCAAGATCAACAATCTCCTTAGGTTTTTTCAATGATTTCTCAACACCGATTATGCAGATGCTCTAAATATTCAATCAAAAGATATGTAATTTTCCACAAGTGTAATTTTCCACAAGTCCACGATAGAATATTTAATAAAAAATGCTGATCACAAATACTTGAAATTTTTTGAAAACTAATTATTCAAGAAATATCCAATAATCCACGTAAATAGATCTAGACTTGGAGTTAAGTTTCTTCTTAGATAGTGAATGATCTCAATGATTATTAAGCATTAAAATGAATGATCACAAGACTTAGTCGAAGCATGCAAATAATGAAAGCCTAAGCATTTAAATTTCACGGATTTAATATCCAAGATAACAATGAAATTTAGATGCTAATTAATGCTAAACACCTCTTCTGGAAATTCTTAATTTGTCTAATGTTTCATATCTAGAAAAATATATCTATTCTCCTATAGTCAAACTTAGAGAAATTTAAAAATTTATATGTTGCCTTGACTATAGAAAATTTCAATTTTTACCCCACAAAGATTTTAAAGAATATAGGCCCAAAAATAAAAACTTTTATCACAAAAATAAAAAAAAAGGGAACTTAGATTTAAAATTTATGTCACACTTTTATTAATTTCAAAGTGATAATGGTTATAAAATAAAAATTTGATTTTTTATTAAAAGGGGCAATGCATCAAAAGATTAATGGTGATAAATGCTTATGAGAAGATCAATTTTAATTTTTTAAAGGGCCAAAGGCGACTTTAAAAAAATTAAATCGAAACCTTGACAAGTTGATAGACTAAGCCGATGTGAAGAGGTGATAGAGGTATGCAGTTAGAGAGGCGTTCGAGTAGCGAGAAGGGAGAGTGATGATTGTAGGTCGAAGGAGTTAGGAGCTAACAATGAGGAACTAAGGGAGCGCAACACAGGATGTAGAGGGACGAGCTCACGCGGAGGGAGAAGTAGCGAGTAGCAAGGGAAAGAAGGGATGCGGGACTTAAGCCGAGGAGGTAAGGTGATATAAAGAGGAAGAGTTACGGGGCAGAGGAGTGATGGGTTGCATGAGGGAGAAGGGTAAGGCACAAGCAAAGAGGAAGGGTTATGCAAGGAGGAGATGGGCGATGGCCAAGCGTGAAGGAAAGGGACACGAAATAGGAGGGAGCAGACATAAATAAAGCCAGCGGACAGGTTGGAGGCAGGGTTGCGGATTGAGGTAGCATAAGCAGAGGATGAGGGGATGCCGTAGGAGCTAAGGGCAGCGGGCTAGGAAGAAGTTTAGCAGCGATGAGAAGAGGGAAAGATGAAGCTGCAGGCATGGCAGGGAAGAAAGAGCAGGGATGAGGAAAATGCAGAGAAGAAGCCAAGGGTTGCCTAAAAGAAAAATCTAAAATAATTTTTTTTGTTGCCCAAAAATCAATTTTTTCCTCAGATTCACTATGAAAATCACAAATCCTCAAATGAATGATTTCGTCGTATTTTATCCCCGCAAACAAAAAATTGAGGCTAGATCTTGCCCTCCAGGGCCTAGATCTGCCTCAAAAACCCAAATTTTCCTTAACAATCTTCAGATCTGAACCTGCACAACACAAAATAAAACTCCAGATCCCATACATATACAAAAATCAAATTTAAAACCCAAATCCCAAACTAGGACAAAAAAATTATGTTACAAAACTACATACCTATACAAATAATTTACAGATCTATCAGATCTAAGGAGTATGAGTCTGACTCTGCTCCCAGATTTGTATATCTAAGGCTCTTTCTAGCTAGATCTAGCTATTTAGCACAATTTTTAAGAGATAAGTAAATTTTTTAATTTAGGTACAGTTGTCATACAAAATGTCTAGGCACCGCGACAACAACTCAGATCAAGGGCTATCACGTTGATCCCCAATCTCTTCGTTTGAGTTGTCTCCCAATAGCACACTAGGGGGGTAGACTTTATGAAAATGGAATGAGAGAAGATTAATTGGGAACCAACCAATCTGGGAGACACGATTAGGCAACCAATACTTGTTTAGATTGTGCAAGATTTTGAAGGATTCAATTTGATTTGAGGAAAATGATACTAGTGCCTTGTGGAGTCAACTATCTTGCGAATGAAATAAAGGCCAAGTAATGGATGGGAAACCGCTACTAAATGGTTTGACTATCTTATATGCAAATGCAAAACTTAAAACTATGTGAAATGCAAGGACTTGGTTAATTTAGTTAAACGCCTGTTCTAAGTTTGATCCCTTAATGTTTCTATCGACCAAGCTTATGCTTGGAAGTAAAATTTTAATGTGCAAGTACTAGCTTAGTATGCAAATGCAAAGTGAAATGATGTGATGGCGAAAGGAGGGCTTGAAATATGAGTTACTCTGAGTTATGCTATGAGTGTTTTTAAACTTAAGGCTAAAAAAATGATCTTAATGTGAAAACAAATACTTATACCAACAATGTAGAAGACGAAGTCTGCACAAGTAATTACTGAAAATATAATAAGAAACCAATGTAAAATGCTGGAAATAGACACTTTATATTTGGGAATCCATTTGTATGAGGTAGTCAATCAGAGATCATTAGATGCATAAGTAAAACTAAATTAGTCCTACTTGAATGAGCATGTAAAACAAATGCAATTCAGGAATATTAAGTGTTTATATTTAGATCACAACAAGTAGGTGCAAAGTCTGAAATGTCAGTTCTAGTAATCTGCTCTTAAAACAAATGACAATGCCAACGATTTATTTTAAACCTGTTATCTTATAACCATTCAAGATTCAGATTTTCACTGTGTGTAACAACAAAAACTTTAAATGATATACTGATAACTAACAATTCAGAAAATTTCTGAGTTTAACTATTTCTAATCTAGTGATGCATTTGGTCTTAAAACTCATAAATAAATTACTGAAAAGGCAATGAAATAATATTTCAAAAAATGGTCAATTAGCATGCAAAAGTTTCTGAAAATAATTCTATGTCTGAAATGTACTGCAAGGAAAGATTTGCAAACTAAATTTCCTGCTAAACTTTAGTTAATTGAAATATTGTGCCAGTATTTGTCTTGCTTTCAATTAGATTAATGAAATGAAGTAAGGGTTTAGAGGATGTATACCAGTCAGGCCCTAGGGGCTTGAAGACACTTGGAGATGAGCTGCCCAAACCACTGAAATTCTTCAGATCCAAATGCCAACTCATAAATTTATTGAGAAAATTTTTGTTAAAATTTTTTAGGGAAATTTTATGGAAAAAATTAGTGAAAAATTATTGTGAAGGAGGCTGCAAGGATGAGAGGCTTGAGGGCATAGGAGGTAGCTGGAATGGACAACAAAGGGAAGGCGGAGAGCTGGAGGTGAGAGCTGAGGGTGGAGGCAAGGCCGAGAGTGAGGGAGGCTGAGAAGAAGGGAGGCTGAGAGGAAGGGGGAGATGGCCGAGGAGAAGATGCCGTGAAGGAGAGGGAAAATGGAGGAGCATGGGAGTCGAGGGCTGAGGTAGATAAGGAGGCCAAGAGGAGGAAAGGAGGCTATAAGGCTGGAGGTATAAGGGAGGCCGAGAGCAGGCCAAGAAGAAGGAAGGCCGTGAAGGAAAAAAAGAGGGAGTAGGGGGCTAGAGATGGCCAGTGCAGGGCCTCCAGGACCTAAAAAAAATTTGCCCATGATCTTTCGCGAGATCTGCAGAACCCAGATCGAGTTTTCCTTTTCGAAAATATTCTTCAACCTGCAAATAAAATGGAGATCAAATCTTGCCCTCTAGGGCCTAGATCTGTCTCCAAAATCCACAAAAATCATCGGCAATCCTCAGATCTGTTCCTGCACAAACAAAAGATAGAAACCCCAAAACATGTATATACAAAAATATGAAATACCCAAAACTTCAATGAATTAAAAAATCTGATATTAACAAATATACAATAATATTCTACAGATCTAGCAGATCTGCAGATCAAAGCCCTATATTAGCCAGATTTAAACAATTTTGCACAAATTTAGAAATAAATTGGAATTTTTAAAGAGGCACAAGCCCAAGAAAATCCCCACAAATAAAATATCTTGTAAGATGACTTCATAAATAAAAATCAGTGGGTTCTTTAGATTCTGTAATCCGAGAGTCAGTTGATTCAGCTAAGGATTTCCCCAAGCGCCCAAATCTTGAATAGTAACTTCTGTACACTTAGATCTGATTATTAGATTAATAGAAATTCAAAATAATCAGAAGATCATCAAGAAATAGAGATACTTGCTATTTCTATCAAACCAAAATGATATTTTAAAAACCCAAATATCTGTGCAAGATACCTGTGCACACATCAATCTTCAAAGGCTATTAACCAACAAATGCAAATAAAAACAACAGAGTATTAAGAGCAATATCACCACATAAATTTGAAAGAGGAATGCCACAGTCTAAAACCCTAAAGCCTTTTCGTTTTATTAACTAGAAAAAAGTTACAAGAATTTTCTAGAGCAAGTACACGATTCAATGACCGGATCCAAATAATGGAGAGAGCTCTAATTTATAGATAAATTCTTCAATATCTAGATGTCTTGATCACCATCAAAGTAATCTTGATTGTTGATGAAGGTCAAATGATCTTTGAATCATCACCGTCGAAATTAAGTTACTTTTTTCAGGAAATTCGAATTTCAGTTTTAATTAACTCAAAAATGATTATTTTGGGTTAATTGCCTCAAAAATTGACTTTGACTTAACTATTATGGCCCCAAGGGTCCAAAATATCTTCAAAATTTCAATATTCTTTTGGCTGGGGACCTCCAAAAATTAAAAAACTTTAAAACCCACGAATTTCAAATGTTGGGAAATTTAATTTTTCCTAGGACCTAAATTAATTAAATTTCTGCTTAGCATTTTTAATTTATTTTAGCTAGAAAATTTAATTACTTGAAGGGGGAAAACCAATTCGTTATAGACCCTCAACATTTGTTGATTTCTGTGACACAAAATATGATCTAGTAGACTAAGTGACTTGTAATAAAATAATCTAACCAAATAGCTAAAATCATTCCCAAATCACTTCTATAGAGATTCGATAAATAACACTAAGACTCATCTAAGGTCTTGATGATAAAATCCACCCTAGCTTTGGGGTGAGGCTGGAGGAGAAAACTCTGCCGATCATCCATGTTTAGAAATACACATGAATCGGTGAGACAAAAAACCTCCTAGTAATAAAATAATCTAACCAAATAGCTATAATTATTTCCAAATCAATTTTATAAAAACTCGATAAATAACACTAAGACTCATCTAAGATTTTGATGACAACATCCACCCTAGCTTTGGGGTGAGGCTGGAGGGAAAAACTATGTCGATCATCCATGTTTAGAAACACACATGAATCAGTGAGACGAAAAACCTCCTAGGATGGAAATCATCATCAGAAAAATAAATTTACCTAGGTTGTTACATACATTTGCCTTACTAGAGTCATTTACATTACAAAATGCAGAATGGGTTTTTTTTCCAGAGAAAAAAACAGTTCTTTTTATTATAGATATAAAAAGATACATTTAAACGAGTGTTCACATCTTGGAACTCCAGACAGCACAAAGCCTGATGAAGCCGGAGGACAGAGTATCTGAAATAAAAAAACAAGACAGGATCACGATGATACGCAGATCATCGATTTATAACTGTCGCGCGGACATTATGAAAACTGTGGACACAGTTTTTTGGATCCTAGGACCCCTGTTTTTGGATCTGATCACTTATAAATTTAAACAGGGGAAAAAATGCAGAATGGGTTTACAAAACTCCAGTGTTCATATAGCTGATAATGATGAATCTGTGGATCGTTTGAGTGCTTGGACATGATGGAATTCCTTGCTTGAAAGAATGTACAGCTATGGGGTAGTTGACATGGAGTGGTCAATGTCTGGCTCTCCTTGGGGACACGTTGCTTTGTCGGAGTAATGTGAGAATCCAGAATTTGCATCCAAACAACACACAAGATTATATGAGTAGCGCCCATCCAAAATTCATTATATAACATTAAGCACATGAAAATAGAAGCTCTTCATTTATTAACTATTCTACTAACATGAAAATATAAATTTAGTCTAACTATAAAGTGAAAATGCTGAAATAACAGGTGTAAGGTTAGAGATACAATACAAAGGATGCCGTGTGGCATCATATGTCTTCAATATAGTGCATATTGAGCATTTGCCCGCTTTCAGGCAAATCTGTTGGTTGTTTTTCTGATGTGCCATGTCCAATCTTGCATATGGTAGGACTTTGTCTTATCCGAAAATCGAGTTGCTTGCGGCCATTAGATGCATCAAACTGCTTCCTTATTCTTTTTCTTTTTCGCTTCAGGCTTTTCTTCGTGGCAAGCTGTATCGTTGATGATGTGGAACATTTTGCTTGAGAACTTTTGGACGAAGTATTTAAGATATTTGTGACATGCCTCTCTTCATTCTGCATCTGTTTTGTGATAAGTGATGGATCAGTTTCACAAGTATTATGAGTTATAACTTGATCCTTTTCTATTTCTTCTCTGATCATGTCATCCACAACTAAATATTCGTTAATGGGGTCAACCACTTTCTCAGGATATTCACAACAAGATGAGACCTGCTTTAATGGATTGGGAGAGTTATAATTTGTTGAAAGCTCCTTGATTTTCCGCCATATATCATCTGGATCAGACTGAAACTTCTATACCCGTGATTTCCTTTCTTCCAACCTCTTATGTATGGAACTCATTTCTCTGGCATGTCTTTTTATTAATTTCACTTGATTGAGTTCAGTTTTCACGAATCTGTCTTTCACAGTGATATGATTAGCCTCCATAGTTTTCATTTCCGGAGTGTGCTTTGCTTTGATTTTAATCATATGATTCTGAATAATGAATATTTGATTAGAATGATTAACTTTCGTTATCGTTAATCTATTTTCGATGGTATCCATTTCTTCCATATTTATAACACATGGTGTTTGTTTTTTCTCTATGGCCAGTAATCTATTTTGAAGAGATATTTGACCAACTTCTATGTCCTTTATAATGTTATCATTTTTCACTTTCATGCCCATGAAGCAATTTGCATATAGTTTATCTCTTTCATATGGTTTGCTTGCATGGTAGCTAACTGATTGTTGTGATCAAATTCCATGATGGCCATTTCTTCATCATTTCTTTCTTCCATGGCAGTCATTTGATTGGAGTGATTGAATTCCATGATCGTTATCTTTTCCTCTATGACTAATAACTTTTTCTTTATAGAATCAATTTCCCTGGCATGATTAGCAGCTAATCTTGCTTGGTTAAGTTCCATATCTTTAATAAGTTGAGCCTGATTAACCTCTGTATTCTTGATTACTTGAGCTTGATTTAATTGTATGTCTTTAACCATCTGAATCAATTGCTTAACAAGATGCTTATTGTTGTCAACACTGATTTGACAACTTGTTTCTGCTTCTCCACTATCATGGATTTGTCTTGCAATGGTACAAGTGGGTTCATCGTGAGAATTGTCTTGAAATTTTCTGTTGATAGTTAAGTTCTTTATAAGATCACTTTCACTCTTTTGCATAGTACTAGGGGCACAAGGCGAGTCACCTTCTTTCATATATCTATCCTTGAAAGCATTGATGATGTGTTGTAAAGAAGCGAAAGAATCCTCAGGACAATTACAATACCAATCCATAGCATCACCTTCTAAGGAAAAGGAAAAGAGACGTATCTTTACATCTTAATGATTATATTGTGAAGGAAGACAATATCTGGTTATTATATGAGTAACCTTGTGGAGATGCTTTCCAACAGTGGTTGAATCACCACCTGAGAACAAAGACAATTTATGAATGGCCTCTTCCAGCATATCATGAAGAGTATCATCCATGGTGACCTGCTTAAAGGGGGGAAAGGGAACAACCAAATGGATGCTAGAGAGATAGATGTTTGCTCACGAAAATAAAAAAGATCCACAAGAAGCAAGCTTCTAATAGAAATTCTTGAAAAAAATGAAAGAAATGGAGTCACCACTTGAGCATGAATCTAGCTTTCAGATTCCAAAGGCAGAAACCGAAAGGTTTTTTGAGAGAAGCAGATGTATATCAGGGAGGGTTTCTTGTCTAGGATTAAATGGATGAATAAGTGGAGTCGCCACCCAAATAGGAAGTCAACCGAAATGTCTAGGTGCTAAAGGTGGAGATGAAAGGATTAGTGAGATGACGAAAGATACGGTGATGAAAAAATGAAGAGATGAAATGGCGCAAGAAAATCTGGCGTTGATCGGACAAAAAATGAAAAGAAATTGAAAAAAATGAATGAGATGAATGAAGATAAAATGTCGCGAGGACCAAGGACAAAAAAACTCTATCCTCGAGAACGATGCCAAAAAATGTTGTCGCACAGAATGTCTAGGCACCGCGACAATGACTCAGATCAGGGGCTGTCATATTGATCCCCAATCTCTCCGTTTGAGTTGTCTCCCAATAGCAGACTAAGGGGGTAGACCTTATGAAAATGGAATGAGGGAAGTTTAGTTGGGAACCAACCAATCTAGGAGACACAGTTAAGCAACCAATACTTGTTTAGATTGCGCAAGATTTCGAATAATTCAATTTGATTGGAGGAAAATGATACTAGTGCCTTGTGGAGTCAACTATCTTGCGAAGGAAATAAAGGCCAAGTAAGGGTTTCCACATACATTTGATGTTCTGATGTGTTGCTTATGTTATTGATGTGTTAAGTGGTTTGAATTGTTTTATATTGTTAAAATTGGCCATTATACTAATTCACCTCCCGCTCAGTATAATAGTAATTCCAACACACTTAATCTTGTGGATTCATTCATCAATCACTTGTATTAGAGATGTGAGGAGTGGAGTGCACTAGTCGCTCTTTGTCTTTATACTTTTCATTGTATTATCATTTGTCTTTGAGTGCTAAATGTCTTGGAGATGTTCAAGGGTAATTCTAGGCTTAGTGTTTCACACTAAGAAGACAAGGAAGGCCAAGGTAGGCTAGGGTATGTGATGAGCTAGCAGGTAAAGAAGCACTGATCTTGTAGCTCTTGTGAAAAAAGTGTCAATTACACACTCATACTGAGAAGGGGTAGGGTGAATTAGTATGATACAATTTCTACTTATTTAAACATTCATGAACCATAAGAAAACATTCACATATGAGATTTATTAGCTTCAAAATATGGAACAAAAGATTTATTTTCAGGAGAAAACTACAAAATTATTTTTGTAATTCTTTGTGGGCACCAAGCTACTATTACAGATATTTGTAGGCACCAACATATTGGATACACCAATCCTCATTGTTGCAAATACTCATAGTCACCAACCTACTAGAGACACGAATCCCCACTATTGCAAATATTCGTAGGCACCAACCTACTAGAAGCACCAATCCCTACTGCTGCAAATATTCGTAGGCACTAACTTATGTCACCAAGTTTGCTTACCATTTTTGCCTTCACCGGGTCTACTAGCTGCTTCTACCTTCAGCAAGTTTGCTTGCTGCTTTTTCCTTCACCAATTCTGCTTCTCCTAAAACTTGTTGTTTTTGGTCTCTTCCTAAGAACAAACATGTACATTATGCCATGTATCCAATTTTGCAAATCTGATTCTGAAATTTTCACTTGAGGCACTTCTATGTCTCCTCGGACCTTTGAAATTTTCACAGTCTAAAAAGTCCTTTTGTGCTTGAGATCATTATCATTCTATTTGCAACCTGGAACTGTACCACCTAACATTAGGCATTACAGATATCCACATGCACAAAAGATAGAGATTGAGCGTATGGCTCATGAAATGTTAGCAACGGGCATCATTCATCCTAGTCGGAGCACTTTCTCTTCACCATTGGTGATGGTTATTAAAAAGGATGGTTCATGGAGGGTATGTCTAGATTAGAGACAACTCAACAAACTGGCAATCAAAGATAAGTTTCCTATTCCTGTCATTGATGAATTATTAGATGAATTGCATGGAGCAATTTTCTTTACTAAGTTGGATCTTCATTCTAGATATCATCAATTCAGAACGAGGCAAGAAGACATCCCTAAAACAACTTTTAGAACAGATGGAGGTCATTATAAGTTTTTGGTTATGCCATTTGGACTTAGAAATGCACCTTCAACATTTCAAAGCTTGATGAATTCTATTTTCAAACCTTTCCTTAGAAAATTTGTGCTAGTATTTTTTGATGACATACTAATCTACAACAAATCTTGGGAAAAGCATGTACAACACGTTGACAGGTTCCTGACACTATTGGAAGAGCAACAACTATACGTAAAGCCTTTCAAGTGTGCCTTTTGGGTTCAAGAAATTTGGGTCTTATTATACCACAAGATGGTGTCAAGGTGGATCCTAACAAAATCAAAGCTACGAGGGAATTAGCAATCCCCAATACCTTGAAGAAACTTAGAGGATTCTTAGGATTGATAGGATATTATTGCAAGTTTGTCAAGAATTATGGTGAAATAGCAACACCTCTAACAAAATTACGGAAGAAAGAAGCATTTTCTTAGACTAAAGAAGCAACCAAAGCTTTTGAATAATTTAAAGAAGCTGTGTACAACTTGTGTCTTGGTGACACCTGTCTAGGCATAAATCTTTATTGCAGAGTGTGATGCCTCAAGGCATGGCATTGTTGCAGTTTTGATGCAAGAAGGAAGGTCCCTTGCCTTTGAAAGCAACGAACTTAAAGGGAAGAACTTGCGCAGACCCATCTATGAAAAATAAATGTTGGCCATACTACATGAAGTTAAGAAATGGCATCCATACCTAATAGGAAGACACTTCAAAATAAAAACAGATCATGATAGTCTAAAGTAATTCTTGGAGGAAAATACTATCCTTAGAAGAGCTACAAAGATGGGTCATAAACATCTTGGGTTATGACTTTGAAATTATCTACAAAAAGGGAAAACAAAATATTGTGGCAGATGCACTCTCAAGGAAAGAGGAAGACACAAATGGTTTATTATGTGCTATTTCCATTCCATAATTTGATTGGGTGGAAGAAACCAGGATAGAATGGCAATGAGATGAGAAGATATGCAAGATCATTCAAGAGCTACAAGAGGACCCCGATGTAGTAGAATAATTTATGTGGAAAAATGATTTGTTATGGTATCAAGATCACTTACACTTATGTAAGAATTCTTAGCTCAAACAGAAGGTCCTTTTGGAATTACACACTTCTCCTTTCAGATGACATTCAGGGTTCTTGAGGACATACCATAGGATCAAGAAAGTGTTTTTTGGTAAAGTCTTCAAGCAGATGTGCAATAATTTGTGGCAGAATGTGTGATATGCCAACAAAATAAAGGAGAGACTGTCAAGACCCTAGGGCTCCTTCAACCATTAGCCATACCAAGTCGACGATGGGAAGAAGTTCCAATGGATTTTATTACAACTTCACCCAAATTTGAAGGAAAGAGTGTCATTATGGTAGTGGTAGATCGAATGAAAAAGTATGCCCACTTTTGCTCTCTTTCTCATCCTATTAAAGCAAGTACTTTGGCAAAAGAATTCATGAAAACATTCCAAAAGCTACATGGAATACCAAATATTGTTGTAAGTGACAAAGATCAAATTTTCACTAGAAATTTTTGGAATGGATTATTTTCTGGTTTGGGTACTCAATTGGCTCACAACTCATCTTAACATTCTCAATTTGACAGGCAAAATGAGATTGTGAATACATGTTTAGAAGGATATCTATGATGATTTGCATATGATAAATAGGCACAATGGGTCAAATGGTTGCTCTTGGCAGAATGGTGGTATAACACATCCTTCCATACCTCATAAAAAATGTCAGCATTTATGGCACTTTATGGTATCATCCTCCTTCCATCACATTACCCTTGAAAGGGACTATAAAGGCTCAAGTAGTAGAGGACCACATACAACACCAACAAGAGGTTCTCAAACTATCGAAGGACAACTTGGTTATGGCACAAAATAGTATGAAATAATAAGCATATCAACATCACAGTGAAAGGGACTTTGATGTGGGGGATTGGGTACTTGTGAGACTACAACCATATAAACGTATGTCCCTCAAGCAACAAAAGAAGGACAATAAATTAGCTCCGAGGTATTATGGCCCCTATAAGGTGTTGTAGAGGATTGGAAATATGGCTTACAAATTGGAGTTGCCTCCATCTTCACGTGTACATCCAACCTTCCATGTTTCTAGCTTAAAGAAGGTAATCGATGACAAGATCCTAGTCCAAACTATTCTACCATAGATTAACAAAGAAGGGAAAATAGTACTAGAATTAGAAACAATTTTGGAAACAAGGACTAAGCAACCGAGAAGTCGAGCAATTATTGAGTACCTCATCAAATGGAAGTACCTACTAGTGGAAGAAGTGGCATGAGAAGATGAGTTGTTCATGCAGAAACAACCACATATAGTCAAGTGTTGAGGTAACACTTCTTTGAGGGGCATGTTAAACCCTATATAAGCCCCTTGTTAAACAAAAACCTCTTTTTAAGCCCTAGATATTGAGCAATTACATTTCTATTGTTATATTGTTATGTAGGCTAGAACCCCTCATGGTCCCATTTTGTTATAATTGCACCCTTTGTCTCCTATATATACACTAAGGATACCTAGTCTTAGGATCATCAAATATTGTCTTGTACATCGTATTCATTGTAGAAGGAGGTTTTCCCCTCGAAGAGGAATGTAATTGCTGGTTTCTTATCTTTTTTTAAGGCGCAAGGATAATAGGAAAAAAGGTCTTCAAATATAGGGTATCCAAACTGGGCATCAAGAGTCGAAGAATATTTCCGACAAAATCCATCTTGCAATCTTTATCTTAGATATCTGTAGTCTCCCCTTGTCTTTAACATCAATGCCAACAATATTTCGAACAAAAAGAAGTCTAGGGCTTTGGAAATCCTAGTGCTACTTGTTATGCTTGTTAAAGAGGAGAAGAGATTGCGATTCCTTGCACACTTTTGGGATGGAAGTGTAGCAACCAAGGAGGATCTTTAATGAAAAACAGCTATTGTAGGAGATTTTCCTAGCTAGGAGTTGCTGGCTAGGGTTTAGAAAGTTGGAGTACCATCTTGTGATAAGCTATGAGTATGTACGTGTTTTTCATTTCTTATATATTACTGAAGTGTTTCAACTGTCCAATTACTATGTATTTGTAGATTTGATTTTTAGCTTGTGTTTTATCCTTGATTGGGTCAATTCTAGAATTGTTTTTTAGGCTGATTTTACATAGCAAAGGGCTGAAATTGTTGAAAGATTTAGCGAACAACCATGTTCAGCAGTGGTTGTTTGACTTCTACAAGATGCTTCATCATAAATGGTAGGCTTATCTTGTTCAGCTACTTTCAACAACTCAAATGCCAAAAAAGTAACACGAGACATGGGTTGTTTGTTATGAATTTTATAATCTTATTACATTGCTCAATAAGCTCTGTGAATGAAGAAACATCCCTGTTCAACTGATGCACTGCAAGGTTCAATGAATGAATCTTGTAAGAAGTCCAAAAGATACAAGGATACCTAATTTCAACCGTCAATCTAATAGCTTAACAAACATGTGCATTCTTTGTTATTACTTTCAAGTTTTACCATGGAATATCAAACTCTCTCAATTATTTCCATGAAAATTTTGGCAGTTTTTTCTATGTGCTTCTCTTTTAAGGATCTGCCTTGAGCAATTATGAACAATGACACGGTCCATTAAATAAGCAATGGCATTTAGTAGTTGCCTATGAGAATGATCGAGATTCGGAACATATAATGATTAGTGACAAGTTGTTATTTGATCAGAATTGATAAATCCAGTCAAGTAAAAGTAAAAACTAATGGATAATGAAGATATTTCTTTTACTCTATTTATTTGTAAGGTAGCATTTTTTGCATTTATGGCATGTCCATTCTTAGTAACTATAACTGCTTTGTTTAAAAATAAAGAAATTCACTGCAATTGTTCTCTGGATGAACAGAAAGTGCTTGTAGGAAGCCATTATTAAATAATGTTGAACTAAGTGAAATGTGCAAAGGAAGTACACCTCAGGTATGACGCAATGGCCGCCATCACAAGCACATTTTTGTTACGTAGAATTACTAGAGAATTTACATTTTCATAGTTTTGTGTATTAGGTAGTTTGTTCAATATTGGTGTTGTTGCAGTTAACTTACTTTCTATATGGTATACATGTAGTTTTACAAGAACCATATTTTTGTGAGGGAGGTTTCTGGGGATAGAAATGCATTTAAGCAATCCAACCATGGTATTAGAATACATCACAGAGACATTGTTTAGGAATTTCAGTGAAAAATTATATTATTATTTTCTGAATAATTTGTAAAAAAATTGCATTATTTTTAAATTAACTTGCATTATATTTGTAAAAATGTTCTTATGTACAATATAAAGGTAAAGATATTTAAATATTGGCGTTCTTGCAGTTAGCTTACTTTCTATATGGTATACATGTAGTTTTACAAGAACCATATTTTTGTGAGGGAGGTTTCTGGGGATAGAAATGCATTTAAGCAATCCAACCATGGTATTAGACTACATCACAGAGACATTGTTTAGGAATTTCAAGTGGGATTTCAGTGAAAAATTATATTATTATTTTCTGAATAATTTGTAAAAAAAGTGCATTATTTTTAAATTAACTTGCATTATATTAGTAAAAATGTTCTTATGTACAATATAAAGGTAAAGATATTTAAATTACTATCCTGATAATGTGGGGATGCCAAATAATGTTGAACATTGGTTTTCACCCAAAGTTACATGAGTTTAGAGTAATGAAAATGAAGCATAGTAATTGGAAGATAAGCGTATGTGCATCACTTAAATAAAGCAACAACAATATTCAGGGGGACGCATAATGGCATTGTGCTCTTATTCAATACAATAGTCAATTTATGTTATGTACACAAGATTAATAAAGATTGGGTTATTAACTAAGTTGCACGAAACAGGGAAATGGGTACGAGTTTCCGAAACGTGCACGGGTACGAAACGTGACCCCCCCCCGCCAAATTTTGGAAACGGGGAAACACAATATATATATATATAGATTAGGACATTTAAGAAATATGTGCAATCATAAAAGCATATATGATACATTCTAATTTATTACATTATGATTAAATTGTCAATGCATAAACTATAAGTCTCTAAATTTAGATCACATTTACTCATGAATGATCACATAATGAAAATAGCAATATCCAAGATCAGCGACGAGAAATTTCTAATTTCTTGTCTCATGCTTGATTGGGAGTCTCCTCCTACATAGTCAAACGACCTTAGTGCTCTTGATTAAATACAAGTTCCATACCCTAGTATCCTACATGCTCTTGATTATTGGGAGTCTCCCCTACATAGAGGACTTGGTTCTCTTGATTAAATAGAAGTTCCATACCCTTGTACATGACAAAATCCAATGGAAACTTTGCAATCCCCCCAATCCTGAAATCCTGAAAAACAGATAAGTCTGCTAGATTTTGAGTGAGATCTAAAATTCTACTTTCTCCATATGAAATCCAATGAGGGCGAAACCACTCTCAAACATCTTGAGTCATTTCATGGTAATGTTAAAAATTTAAGTAAAAGGATGAAAATGAAAAATAAAGGAGAATGTTACCATGAACTGCATATTAACACTAGGGCATAGGCTTGAACATTCGGCTGTCCCACTCAAAAAAATCCTCTTTTTATTACTTGAGATGCATCCAGAAGATATTTTAGTCGCCCAATAAAAAATTAGAAGCGAAAAAATAAAAAAAATACAAGAAAAAGTCAATTTAGAAGATGAAACTCCGTCGTACGACCTGGAAATGCGTTTCCGGCCGTTTTGCCATGTTTCCTCCTCGAGAAATGGGCCAGTACGGCCGGAAACGCGTTTCCAAGCCGTACGGTACGAGTTTCCTTGTTTCCGTTTCGTTTCCGGCTGGAAATGGACCCTTCTCCAACGTTTCCTGCAACTTAGGTTATTAAGTACATATGATGTACATGCAAATAAATATTATATAATTTGTGGTTTATGTTGGCAATCGGCAGCTAGTTTTGTCATTTCTTTAAGAACTCAGGAAATCTTGCAGTCAGTCTTGAGTAGGTGGTTAAATTTTCAACTCATATAGCAGATCAGTACTCAAAGATTTTACCCTATAGCTGAACTGAAACCATTAAGAAACACTAGTAAAACTTTAGATTTTCTAAAACTAAGAGCATAATAAGGAGTTAGATACTGTATATCAGAATTTCTGACCATCTGGTAAGTGAAGTAGTGTACATCTGAGAAATACTTAATCTGCAAATCAAAACCAGCAAGCTAGAAATCTGTAGCAGCAATCACATAAATTTTCATTAACACAAAATAATTACAATGACTACTAACACCCCAAGTAATGCACCCCACATGTGCCAAGAATAGGTAGACACATACCAACACACGCACAGCACACTCCTCTGGGTAACTTCTCAAATGGTGCACCCCACATGTGCCAATAATAGGTAGAAACATGACAATACACGCAAACCAGACTTCTCTATGTGGTGGCCATGTTATCCACCAAAAGTGGGTAACCCCTAGAAGAAAAAATTTCTCCCCTTTGGTCAGCCAGCCAGCAAGCCAGCAGGCCTACGATGATCCACAAATAGCTTTACTTCAAAGCTCTCCACCTATGCTCCGGTCAGTGTTCTCTCCCATCTATCATACTTCTTGAAGGTGGGTAGGTCCAAACCTAGGGGCAACAAGATGATCCACAAATAGCTTTACTTCAAAGCTCTCCACCTATGCTCGGGTTAGTGTTCTCTCCCATCTAGCATATTTCATGAAGGTAGGTAGGTCCAAACCTAGGGGCAACAAGAGATCGACTGCCAGTGTCACCTCAGCAGCATTTCTCCAACTATTTAGTGGTAATTTAAAGTTTAAACCGCAAGGGATGCTTTCCCATGTAGATCACTTAAGGATATTCGATGAGAAGGGTTCAAGGCGATGAATGAGGTCTACTGATTGGGATAGTGTACTGGCAGAGGGCTAAGATACTCTTTGTTGGAGAATGCAACTAAGTTCGGTCTTCATAATTTGTACCATTATATATTTTATGTTAAAAGCAAAAGAAAAGAAAAAGAAAAATTATTATTATTTTTCTAGATAAGCATGTTCTTCATGCTTCTAGGTTTTTGAGTGAAAGGGTCAAAGTTCTCTTTGGACCTATCGTAAAGAAAAAGGAAAAATAATTTTTAAATATGTAATTTTGGGTCAGAAACCCCTCTAGGTGCCAAGTCGGCCTACATTTCAAGTCGCCCTTGCCCCAATGGACATGTCTATTCACACCCCATTAAACTATATAAATAGAGGGAAGATGTGGCTCATTTGGACACACACATTGTTGGTAAAAGTTGTCATTGATGTCAATATTCTAGATGCATTGTGAAACAAACCCTAGGAGCAAAACTTGTGTGCCAAATGCATTGATAAAACCTTAGGTGCATGGATGAAAATGGGCTTCATATACTAATGATCAACTCTATACAACTTGTATTTACCTGGACTCTAAGTTGGAATAATGGTAGAGTGGAATCCCTCTATACCTATTGCATTGTGACCTGAAACAATGATTCTAGGCTGTGTTCCTCCTTTAACTTGTCTCACTTGCTTCTAGTAAGACAAGATTTGCTGAAGGTAGCAAAGAATCCTAGAATTAAAGGACAAGAAGAGCTAAGTACTGAAGTGTAGTCCTTGAAAGCAGAGTTGGTGGCAGCAAGGCTACCATATGATGGGGTAACTGATAATCTGAGTAAGATTAAAAATAAAAAGAGGCTTTCGATATGAAATTGATATTGCAGTTCTCTAGAAATTTGACACTTGAAGTAGATTTGTTGTCAACAAAGTCTTCTTTCAAAGAAATGAAGGAATCTGCTTCCAAGATTGAACAACAAACATATTTTGAAGAATTAGCTCTTAGCTGTTCAAATTTCTGATATGCAGACTCAGTTTTCAAACATGGCAGAGGAGAAAATAAGCTAATTAGCTGATTTACATGATCAGCTTTCACCCCTTGTTGAGGCAAAAGAAAATCCTTGGGGAGAAATGTTGAATTGGGAAGAGGACAATTGGTTTTAGAAAAGGAGCAGCTATTCCTGAAATGCAGAATAAAGGAGTTACAAGATCAGCCTGATGACCATGTTGAAAAGTGTAACTAGGTTCGGTTTTCATAACGATGTATAATTATGATTTTATGTAAATTGATGTAAAGAAGAACATAAATAAATTTTTGTAATGCTTGATTCATAGGTTTCATGACTCCCATTATGAGTCCTTAGGCTTAGTCATTGTTACCCACCATTTTGTGGGTGATATCTCTAGGAGAATTTTATTTTTTTCCAAGATGGTCTTCAGCCCGCAGACAACAACCCCCTGGAACCACCAGCTAGCTCACTGTGCCATTTCTTCGGCACATGAGCCAGCCATGTGGTTGACTTAGTCATTGTTACCCACCATTTTGTGGGTGGTACCCCTAGGAGATTTGTTTTTTCCCAATATGGTCCTCAGCCAGCAGACAACAACCCCCTGTAGCCACCAACTAGCTCACTGTACCATTTCTTTGGCACATGAGCCAGCCATGTGGTCCTTCGCCCATCTGCCATGATCGTATGTTGGAAGGTGGGCCTCCCAAACCTAAAGGTATTCTTTGTCATTCAGTAATTGAGTATTGTAGTTTGCTTATCATGGACACTTCTGGGCATGGATTAATGGGGGGTTTTAGCGGAAAGAATGGGCTAGGTTTGTGCTCTTGTCCCCTAGACCCCTTTTGGATATTAACCTTGAATTCTAGTCCTGTGGGATCTCTTTTACTAACCACTTGGCTTTAGGGATGGTATTTCACGAGAAACTCTGATTTTGGTTGCGTGGTCCTGCTCTCTTATCCACATATATTACCCCCTTTCCACTCATTATTATCCCATTTATCATTTCTCCCACCTAAGTCCACATTCCTCCAATGGGTCCACATAAGGTTAGCTCACGCCTTCCCCTTGTCCACACCTTGGGTCAGGCCTGGAATGATGCTCCAGAGGTTGATTCAACTGAAAAGAAAGATAAAAGCATATTGGTCACATTCAACAGGGAAATGTACCACAAAATGCAAAATATGGCTGAGACAACACATTTAGCATGTGGACAAAAGTCAATACATGAGCTCCACTCGATCATCATAGCCATCACCCTAGTTCTTAGAGGTTCTGTGAGCCTCATTCATCATATAGGAACCCATGATAGTCCCAACCCCTGGTGGGTAATGAATTTCCCTATCTTAAAAGGGGGTATTCGCTGCTATATCTTATGCATAATGCTCTTACCCCTTGAGCCCCGAGCAGTGAATCAAAGAAAGTCATAAAAAGGAAAAAGACATATAAAGAAGGGTGGAAAAATCAAGGTTAGGGCACCTCATGTACCGCGATTTCTCCCTCCTATACATTATAAACCCAAGTGTGGACTTCCCTTTTTGTTAGCTACCCTTGTACCCCAGCATGTGGCCCAGGTTTGACCCTTCTCAACCCCTACTTCATTCACCTATTTGTCACATGCCACCACCTTTTTAAGGATGTACCTTGAACATATTATCACCTTTGGAAGTAGAAACCACCTAATAGGATACTTTGTTAATCCCATTTGGAGTTTAGGAGACATTGGCACATCCTGAAGCCCATTATGGAAGGGTAGACTATTATGAAGTCCCCACCTGTGGTTTATGGTTGGTAATCTCATTTACTCAATTTCTCTAATGACTTGTTGTATTGGAAGGCTAGGGAATACATTAGATCTTATGCAGGATTGCAGATGGTCTCCATCTTGGGTTTGGTCTTCTTATACGACGTCCTAATCCTCTAGAGGGCTACATTGGCACATCTAGGGTGTGTGTTGAGAGCCATGGGCCTCCACAAAAGTAGACAATACTCCATGGATCCCTGGGGATGTTCAGAGATTGCTTGAGATTCACCTATTGGACGAGGAAGATGCACCTGGGTCACCTTTGCCCAGTTGGCCTAACAGATGTACCATACACTTGGCAGTTGACCCAGGATTTGTATGATCATGTGGCATCACCTACACCATCATCAGAGCTCTTGTAGATGATCTACAAGCATCTTCAACTCATTTGGAGACCCATGAGGCTATTAATGTGCCCCCACACCCACTGGGAGCACCACAGGTTTATTGTCTGGACTCTGGAGAACAAGGGGCCAACCCCTTGTCCTCATTTTTAAGGATCCTATTCTTCATTATGGTGCCTATGGACCTCATCGGGTCTCTTGGGGGGCCCTATGACATGTATTATTCATCATCTGACCTCTTAAGAGGCTTATTCCTTCATTTGTGAGCTAGTTTGGTGGGCTTGTCACCGAAGGTTAGATTCTTAGCACATTATTTTATTTTTGGGGCTTATGTAGGCCAAGGAGACTAATTCGAACTCCTCATTAGTGTATAAATACAAGTGAGATGAGTTCATTTGCTCATCATCACTTTGGATTGGATCTCTCTTCTCTTTAGAGAATTTCACACTTTTTATAGGATGAAGAATTGGAGCATGGGTGAATGTTGATGTTTGGATTGGAGTATTTGATCTTGGAGTTTCTTTATTGTCAAATTATTTATGGTTGGATATGTTCTATTACATGTAAGTGCACATTTTTAATGCTATTCTTGTTTTATTTTTGTCATATGCATTGAATGGGATTTTCGCTAGGGCTAATTGCTGCATTGCATAATTGCAAATTTGTGGAATTATTGTTTCTATATAGCATCTCTCAATGTTTGGGCCATTTATGTGAATGAAATCTCCTAGGGATAATTCCACCGGGGAATTTATCTTGATAAGCCATCTCTTTTGCCAAGCGAAGTATAAACGCTTTGAGGTCTCTTCCTCTTGCTCTAAAGGCTAAGCGAAATACAGATTCAAAGTCCAGGTATTAGTAACTCCTCTTCAAGTGTTGTGGAAAACATGAGTATAATCTCTTCTTTCTTCAGTCCTTGTACAACTCCAGGTTCTCAACCAACCTTGGATAATTTTAATGAAAAGAAAAGGAAGAAGGTAGATATGGCAGTGAGGAGGTTTTGGTACCATAACAATCTTTCATTCAACTATGCAAAGTCTTATTTTTATCAGCCTATGGTGGATACCATTTCAACGGTTGGCCTTGGATACAAAGCCCCATCTTATAATGCATTTAGGGGGAAAGAGCTAGATGAGGAGCTTGAGTGTGTCAAGGAACAATTGAAGAGCATTAAAAGCTCATGGAAATTTACAGGTTGTACAATTATATCTGATGGGTGGACAAATCAGAGGGGTAGAACAATAATAAATTTTGTTGTAGGTTGCCCTAAAGGAACCATGTTCCTAAAATCCATTGATGCATCTGAACATGTAAAAGATGCACATTTGATTTTTACATTGTTGGATGATGTGGTGGAGGAAGTTGGAGTTGCAAATGTTGTCCAAGTAATCACGGACAATGCAGCAAATTATGTGGCAGCTGGAAGGTTGCTTTGTGCCAAATATCCCACCACTTTTTGGACTCCGTGCGTTGCCCATTGCAGAGACTTGATACTAGAGGACATTGGGAAGTTGGAGTCGGTGCAAGATGTTGTTCAAGAATGCAAGCAAATTACCAAGTATATTTATAATCATGCTTGGTTGTTGAACCTTATGAGGGAATTCAAATAGGATGAGCTTAGTCGCTCAACTGTCACATAGTTTGCTACAATCTTTCTTTCCCTCCAAAGCCTTTTGTATGAGTACCAAGCTTTGAGAAGAATGTTTTGTAGCCAACAACGGGTATTTTAGAAAAATAGCACAAAACCAGAAGCATTGTCTGTGAGAGCATCTGCCTTTGGTGATAGTTTGTGGGACAAAGTCATTGAGATTGTCAGCTTCATTGAGGCCCTTGTGAAAGTCTTGAGATTGATGGATGGAGAGAAACCTGCAATGGGATATATTTATGAGGGCATGGACAGAACCAAAGAGGCCATCAAGACTTTCTATAAGAAAAATGAATCTAAATATCTCCTATATGGCGAATTATTGATTCCAGGTAGGACAGACAATTACATTCGCCATTGCATGCAGCAGGAGCATATCTCAATCTGAGCTTTTTCTATAATGAGGGGTCTAATATTCAAAGAGATCTCGATGTGATGAGAGGTGTCATGATATGCATTCAGAAGATGTTCCCGAATCAAGATATTCAAGACAAAATCAACATACAACGAGATATGTACAAGGAAGCATCTGGCTTGCTTGGATTCTTTTGCTCTTGCCGCCTACACCTACCTACAAGTCAGTGAGAAAAGCTTCCAACCCCACAAGGTGTGGTTGGTGGCAGGGAACTAAGAGAAGGGGTTGTCACACTAAATCCCCTCTCTCTCCGTTTAAGCTATCTCCTAGGTTAGCTAAGGGGGGTGGCCCCTAATGAAAAGTTAAGTTAAAAGTGATATGAGGTTCTAGGAGGAAAGTTAATTTGGGTTACTTGTAAAAAATAACTTGTTTCCAAGAATTGAGCAAGCATATAAATGCACAAATTTCAATGATATATTCAAAGTATAGATCAGTGCATTCAAGTAAATAACAATAGCTTGCTCAAAAATGAAATCAAGATACAATGATAGACAATTCAAATGTTAGACCAGAATAAGTATATGAACACCAATTGCAACTATTAAGGAAATAGTTCTTTGGAAGAAAATGCCCCAGATAACAAGATACATCAATTACTCATGAGCATAATGATCATCAAAGTAATAACATGAAATAGAACTACACCAATGATCAATATTCTAAGTACAAGACAATTAAATTGTTGCAAAAGTAAAGGACTCACAATACTTGTATCATAAATGCTTCTTGAAATGAAAGAAATGATATTTGCAAATGAAACTCAAAACACATCAAGATAGCAAAATGGGAAATTGCAAGTAAAGTAAATTGATGATGTATTAGCATGAGATGCACTTATACTACATTTTGATGAAACTAGTCTTGGCTATTTTTAATATAAAATGCCTAAGCTAAGTAAAAAGTCCTCCTCTTGAGCTCTTACCAAAGGGTAAAAATTGGGGTGACTGTAAGAAAGAAGGGGCAAGGGCACGAAGGTGTCATTAACGATACCCGTCCCTTGACTCTTACGAGCCAACGTGTCCCTTCATCTTACAAGGGGACAAGCCACCTTCATAACTGCAGGGTCACAACGCTTTTACCTTACTTCGTACCAGATGGAAGAACTTTCCAAGAAATCCTTTTTTTCCAATACTTTCTATCAACCAAGCTTATGCTTGGAGGTTAATTTTAGTGAGGCTTTGGAAGCCTATAAAATGCAACTAATTTAATATGCCTACTATGTCATGCAAGTAAATTTGCAAAAGTTAAGTAAATGATAGGAACTGCCTTAAATACAAGATTGCATACACATGTGGGATTTGTAAAAAAAATATTTTCTTTTCCTTATGATAGATTTGTGATTTACCCAAAAGAAAATAAAACTTGAGAGAAGCCTTGCATTCAAGTAAATAACAATGCTTGTGATTAAGTGAACTCAAGATTGATTAACTTTGCAAAAGAAATGAACTTGAATTTGCAATATGAAATTAAAATGACTTACAGAAAATTAAGTTAATGAACATGTAAAGAGTAGTTTGTTCAAAGTAAAGTGCTTGTAGGTCAAATCAACATATAAAATGGAGAATGCAAAACCTTAAGTTGAATTGTAGCAAACTTCTTTGAACAAAGCAAAAATGTGATAATTGAGGTTGTTTAAATTTGAAGCATGCAATTACAATGGAAAACATGTAGATGCAAAAGTTAATTCACCTACATGTTTCTCTCTCTAAATGGAGAGAAGGGATGCCATGGGTAAAACCCAAGCTCCCACAAGAAAAATAAATATTGTATTAGCTTTTTACAATGAGTAGAAGGCCCTTTAATGGGCTGCCCAAAAGGTGGAAGTTACAATTACAAAATAGGAGTCTATAGGAGCCAATATCTCCTTCCAAGAAGTGGCAACTACAATGGCCAAGAAATAACTCTTGAAATCTGAAAATTACAAGTTCACAAAGGTCCACGGCCAAATTAATTTGTTGTTATCCAAGATTGCCCATGGCCTCCCTAAAATTGATCCTCAAGTGGTCTTGGGGTCCTACAACAAATAGTTAGAGTTTCAAACTTTAGCTTCCTTAATCCCGTCAACACAAAAAGTGAACATAGTCCATAAATAGATTAAAATTCTCTGCAAAACCCACACTCAAACTTAGTGTAAAACAAAGAGGAAAGTTAGCAAATATAATCTTACAAATTTTCTACAAAATTTAGACCAAGAAATTGGAGCGAAACTCCAATTCTTGCGTAATTTTTAACATGTTCTTCAATAGCGAAATAAAATCGTTATTAGCACAAGAAATCGAAACAAATGATTTTAATTGAAATTGAATATTGAAACACAAGCTAAAAGCCAAGGATCCCTGCAACACAAAATCGTAAGATGAGGCCTTGGGAGTTAACAAATGTAGGTTTTTCAATGAACTTTCTCAAGAGGGATGATTCCTCCAAGAATTTCCCCTTACGCTTGAGGCTTGATCCATGAGATGTCTCTACACAACTTCGAATAAACATTAGATCCACATGGGTTAAAAGAAATACAATGATAAAGAGATCTTAGAGATTTATTGGAAAATCAACTAGAACTTTATCTAGAGCAAACTCCCAAAACCAAATGCCAATGTGAGATAGCTGCACATTAACAAATCTCTAAAAGCATAATGGAAACTAATGAACACAATAGCATAAATAGAAAAGAAACACAATGATCAAGATATTATCTTGTTCAAGAAGAACAAAACCTCATATGTGAAACCCCAAAGTCTTTTATTGCAATAGAACGTAAGTGCACATAAGAGCAATGATTTCCCAAGCACAATAGTTCGTTTTCAATTGATCCAAATGAGAGATCAAGGCTTTATTATATAGAAATATGGAAGTCAATCCCAATGTAGAAGTGATTAAACAAGTGGCATGAGGTGACAATCCCAAAGAGAAATTCGAATTTGTTGAATGAAGCTCCAATGCCAAGTGTAAAAATCGAATTTTGACAAGTGGACATCATTTTCTTCTTCCCCTATGTGCCATATTCGAATTTTATGATGGAATGACAAGTGTATATGGGTGGTAACCCATGTGGGGACAATTTCCCACAAAAATATCCACCAAATATTCTTCCAAATCCTCCCAAATGTGCATTAACTTCACAAATTCGAATTTCCAAGTAAGCAACTTTCTCATTCAATGCCAAAAATTCGATTCTATTTGAGCACATGTCCTTTCCTTGATTTTAGGAGTCCACATCACCTTGGGACTTCACTTTAACTCCCCCATAATTTTCCACCTCATTTCCACAACATTCAACATGCGTGGATATTTATTTTTCTCCATTTATTTAATTTTTGGCTTAATTAATTGCCAGATTTTCCACTGAACTTAGGAAAAGTGGGTTTTAGGAGTTCAAAACACTTTTTTAACCTCTCAAAGCATGTCATAGTAGAAAGTTGAGGGTGAGAGGTGTAAATTTCATTACTCATACCCCATACAACTTCTCTAGACATCATTTATTACATTACAAGTACAATTTTTATTGTAAGTTCTACAATGTAGAAAATCTAAGGAATTAAAAAATGACTACCTAGACTTAACCAAATTCCACGAATTTTTTGTGTGATCTAGTATGGTAATATACATTGACTCTAGACACTAAGATGTGTTAGGGGCTTAACCTTCAAACTGTCACCCCGGATTTGGGGTAAAAAGTGAGTGAAAAACCCCATAAAATTATCCGCCTCTAAAAAAGAAGGGATAATTAACTAGATAAAAAAACACTCCAAAGTGTACTCATTTGCTGATCGAGTCCCAACATTCTAGGCCTGTTACAGACTCAAAACTCATTATTACTAGTATCACTTATTACAATTCCCTGTAGGGTGTGGAATCTGGGTATAAGAAAGATGATGAGAAATAGAGTAGAGTTTAAAAACTCTGTTGACTGATGATATCTGATGGTAGAAGTGTCCTTCGGATCATCCTTGGGCATGGAGTCTTCATATAATCATCAGGTGCCACTCCAGTGGTCAACAAATTCAACTCAAGCCAACGTCTCAAGGACAAGAAAATGCCTTGTAAGTGCAAATTGTTAGAACTTAACTTGTAATTTTGCTAGTTCTCTTTTATATGTTTGCATTGCAAACTGATAATTTTTGTTGTTGTTTTTTACAGCTTATTGGTGGATAGATTGTAGCACTGAGGCACCACAATTACAAGAATTCACCATCAGAGTTCTGACTCAACCCTACAGTGCTTCTTCTTGTGAATGCAATTGGTCAGTGTTTGAGCACATCCACAACAAGAAGAGAAACAAGTTGGAGCATGAGAGGTTGGAGAAGTTGATATTCATCTACTACAATCGTCGAATGCTCACAAAACAAGTGCTACCAAAGGATACAAATCCAATTTTACTGGATACTATTGATTTAGAGTCCAATTGGGTTGTGCAGGAGTCCCCTAATTTGAGTTGGCTTGATGAAGAGACTGAGGATCTCTCTAGTTTTCCATCTTAAATGGAGACTCCATATACACCTTCCTCATAGTTGCTTCAACCTTCCGATGTTAACACTAGCTCTACGAGGGCTTATTGTAGGTGTAGGCGTCCATGAGTGATGAGACTCAAGATTGTTATGAGACAATCATTTATCATTTATGACATATGTATTTGAATTTTGAACTTGTTGACATTTTTGATTTTAATTATGGAATCATGATTCCTTTTCTTATTTAGTATCTAAATGTATTGCTTACAAAAATCGAATATGTTATGTTGTACTTTTATAAATATGAGATGAAGTTATGAATTATTGCATATATTGTGGTTTTTATAAATTATAAGGATTGGAATTGTCATTAGTTTTTTTTTTGTGTGCTTAAAATTGACCATATTCTAAGTTTTTTTTTTTGTATTTCGACGAGTCTTATATGGGTCGTTCCCGAGTCTTATATGAATCGACGAGTCAATAGCCAGACGAGTCTTATACGAGTACAAGTCGTGCAACATTGGCTCTGAGACCCTAAAGGGGCAACAAAGAGAGCAAATTATGATATAGATTTTAGCCCAATCTCGACTATAGTAAAATATTATTTAGTGGAATATAGATTCCAGGAAAAATACTAGAAAATGATGAATTATCACATAATGGGCTCTTCATGTCAAAAATGCCCTTACAAGTAGTGAAGTAGTGAAGCCACACAATTGAGATGCCCACTGTTTCACTCTCCATACAAAACATCTCCTTGAGGAAGGCCTCTTTGACCAAGAAAGTGATTTCTTCATGCCATTTTTCCTCTTCCTCTATGGAGTGCTAATTTGGAAATGCCTTCAATAACCATCCTCCAACAAAACAATATATTTGCTAAGTCAAATGAAAGGGAGCCACTCTCAAAATGGGGTGAAAATATTCCAAATGTACTTTCAATAATGAGGGCACTCTCTAAGAAGCCTAGTTTGACCAACAAGTAATATGAAACATTAGGGAAGAGGTGTACCCTTGAGATGTGTGCAATGGGTGAACTTGGAGAGGCACACTGTTAAGTTATGGTATGTTTTATGCTTATAGCAGTTTACTTATCTTTCTTATTATTATCTACAGATTAGCAATCACATGTACATAAAGTAAGGTGCAAATAGAACATTAAACGATCGACAGAAAACAAGCCAAGACAAGAGACACAAGATGTGGCGGCGAGCCAGGGACAAACCCCAATATGGGGAAACTCTTTGATCAAATCTCTTTTATCTTCAATAATTCAGCAGAGAGAAATAGTACAAAAATCTGATTTACATTAGTAGCAGCAAACCCTAGATCAACCAAACTAGGGCAAACAATATCTTGCAAATCGACTGTCGGATCGGCTTGATTGCTTCACCAAAAAATGCGGCCTTCAGAGGAGATCCATATTCACCTACAGGCAGACTGATGGTCAACGCTGGTCAAACTTTGGTTCTGCAGTTGCAGCCCTAAATTTTGCACCTTCCTTCCACATGTGTGAGAGAAGAGTCTCTTTTTGTGCAGTAGGAGAAGAGCCTCTTTTTCTGCGCAAGAGAGAGAGAGAGAGATGTGATGAGATGAGTGTGTCCAAATGAGGAAAAGACCTCCTGTATTTATACACAACTGTTGATGATTGAATAGATGCGACCGTTGGGCTTCTAAGCCTACATGAGTTGCTGGTCGGCTTGATAATTATTCCATAATCAAAATAAATTCATATCTCCATAAATACTTATCGGAATCGGATGATATTTAGATCAATCCTACACCTCTCGACGAGAGGGATCTAATAAAGATATTATCAGGCATGAATAAGATGACCCACATGGAGTTTGGCCCTAGTTGCCAATTTTAACACTCCCTCTCAACTAGGGAGAACTTCATCGCAATTCGTCTGTCGGTCACTACTATTCATCCATCAAATGCATTGCCCTGTACAGATTGACCCCTGCTCTGTTCTGTTCTGCCCTGTTCTGATCTACTTTGCTCTGCTTTGTTCTGTTCTGCCCTGTTCTGATCTGCTCTGCTCTGCTTTGTCCGAATTATGAAGAAGAAGAAGAAGAAGAAATGATTGAGGATGTATCATACTGACTCAAAGTCAGTCTCAGAGTGTATACCACTGGTCCCAGACCAGTCTCAACCGACCCGAAGTCCGTGTCATAGTGGGTACAACTCCTACCGCTGGTCCTAGACCAGTATCATCCTCCACTGACTCAAAGTTAGTCTCAGAGTGTGTACCATTGGTCCTAGACCAGTCTCAACCGACCCGAAGTCATCGTCATAGTAGGTACCACTCCTACTACTGGTCCTAGACCAGTCCTTCACTGACCCGAAGTCAGTCCCAGAGTATGTACCACTGGTCCCAGACCAGTCTCAACTGACCCGAAGTCAGCGTCATAGTGGGTACAACTCCTACCACTGGTCCCAGACTAGTATCATTAATCCCAGATCAATGAAGGTCATCCTAGCATAGGGAGTACAGTAGATACAGCGATGCGTCCATCAGTACTACTATGGTCCCTATCCTCATTTCCCCACTCATTGATCAGATGAGAGTTACTTCCCATGAGTCCCAGACTGCATGGGTAGGATGCCTCGATAGGAGAACTAATCAATCCTCTCCACAAGAGAGCGAATCATTCTGTCCCACAAGAGAGCGAATCATCTTGTCCCACAAGGGAGTGAATCATCTTGTCCACAGAAGAGCGAATCATCCTGTCCACAGGAGAGCGAATCATCCTGTCCACAATCGCCATGGAGAACACATCATCCAGGCCTCACAGGAGAACTAATCATCCTGCTACACAACCGTCATGGAGAACACATCATCTAGACCTCACAGGAGAACTAATCATCCTGCTACATAATCGTCATGGAGAACACATCATCCAGACCTCACAGGAGAACTAATCATCCTGCTACATAATCGCCACGGGGTGTTACAGGGAAGGTTTTGATTCTTACCCTGTGGTCATATGTCGCTCCAAGAAGTACCTCGCACCCCCCCAGAGCTACAAGAGCTCCATACATCATATAGGACCCTCATTAGAGGGTTTCTGAACGACACCAAGTCGTTCTCGGAAAGTCAAAAATTTGACCTTTCCTAGGGGCTTTGTCAGAATGTCGACGACCTATTCATTTGTACCGATATGTTGGAGCCTTATAGCTCCCTGCTACACCATATCTCGAATATAGTGGTACCTGATATCGATATGCTTGGAGGGTGATCATGAAATACGAGATTCTTTGACAAACGAATCCCACTCTGGTTGTCACATAGAATCACGGTGGTCTCCAGTGTAAATCCAAACAACTCACTGAAGAGCTTCCGCAACCAGACTGCCTTACAGGAGGCCATGCTAGCAGCAATATACTCTGCCTTGGCGGTGCTCAAAGCCACCGACTTCTGCTTCCTGCTCATCTAGGATATTGAAGCAGATCCCAAGGAGAAACAACACCTAGAAGTGCTCTTACGATCCATCACACTGCCTGCCCAATCAACATTTGTGTATCCAAGTAGTCTCACATCTCTGGCAGTGTATCTTAGCCCATATGTAATTGTGCCACGAAGATATCTAAATAGATTCTTGGCACCAATCCAATGTATGTGGTGAGGTCCAACCATATGTTGACTCAACGTGTTGACTTCGAAGCATATATCTCGACAGAGTTCACTAAGAACATTAATGCTTTGACAAGTTGACGATACTCGGTGGCATTTTGTAAAACAGTTCCAGTAGCACTACCGCTTAACTTCTTGAAGTCAAGCTCCATCGGGGTAGTTACAGGCTTGCAGTCTACCATACCGAATCTTTCCAATATCTTCACCACATATTTTCCTTGAGATAGGAAAATTTCCCTTGGCTTCCGCTAGACTTCAAGTCCTAGGAAATAGTGCATTAGTCCTAGGTCCTTCATTTCAAATTCAGAAGCCAACTCCCTCTTACTTTTGAGAATGAGAGGGTCTACACTTGTTAGGAAGAGGTCATCCACATACAACACTAGTATGAGAGGTTTGTCATCTTCAACTTTAAAGTAAGGGTTAGGGTCGGCTTCACTCCTAGTGAATCCCAGGTTCATCAAGTAGCTATCGATTCTCTCATACCATGCTCGGGGTGCTTGTTTCAGCCCATAGAGGGCCTTCTTCAACCTGCACGCATGAGATTTTCGATCATAAATCTCAAATCCTTTGGGTTGCTCCATGTAGACCTCTTCTTTGATCGAACCATGCAAGAACGTGGTCTTAACATCCATCTGATGTAGTTTCCATCCTAGTGAAACCGCAAGGGCTATGATCGAGCAGATGGTGGTATATCTGGCAACAGGTGCAAATATATCGTCATACTCTTTTTCTTTTGGTTCCCTGGTGTCAGCGTCTTGAGAGTTCCTCACTGTAGGAAGATTGTTCATCTTGCTGAGAGCCATATCTTCGTCAAAGGTGACATCACGACTAATCACGACTTCCCTTTGATCGGCTACATAAATTCTATAGCCCTTAGTATTTCCAGCATAGCCCACGAAGATTCCTTTCTTTCCAGATGCACCCAATTTATTCCTTTTCTCTTTCGGCACATGAAAATATACAGGGCTTCCAAAAATTCTAAAATGAGATACGTCAGGTTTCTTAC
>APFE030088437.1:0-42615 GCA_000404065.3 Pinus taeda
TAGAGAAGATGAAGGCATTCTTCTTGGTTACTCTCCACATAGCAAAGCATACAAATGCTACAATAAAAGACTTGGCAGAATTGTTGACAGCATTGATGTAGTGATTGATGAGAAGGGATACATTCCTAGACAAGTACATCATGAAGACATCGAAGAAGATGAAGGATATCCTCAACAACAAAATGATGATGAAGAAGAATTTCAAGAAGAACCTCAAGAAGAACCAGAGGAGCAAATAAGAATAGAAGAAAAGACTCCGTCCAGATATGTTCAGAAGAATCATCCAGAATCTCAGATTATGGGGCAGAAAGAAGCAGGTGTACAAACAAGAAGAACAATTGCAGAAGCTTCAAGCTATTTGGCATTACTCTCTTCTACTGAACCACAAAATGTAAAAGAAGCATGCAAAGATGAATTTTGGTTAAAAGCAATGGATGAAGAACTTGAGCAAATCGAAAGAAACAACACTTGGGAACTGGTTCCTAGACCAAAGGATAAGAATGTTATCGGAACAAAATGGGTCTTCAAAAATAAATTGAATGAAAATGGGGAAGTAATTAGAAACAAGGCCAGACTTGTTTGTAAAGGGTATGCGCAGCAAGAAGGAATAGGCTTTCAAGAAACCTTTGCTCTCGTTGCAAGACTTGAGGCCATTCGAATGTTCCTTTCTCTCTCAAGTTTTCAAAACTTCAAAGTATTTCAAATGGATGTGAAATCAGCCTTTCTAAATAGAGACTTGGAAGAAGAAGTATACATTGAACAGCCAGATGAGTTCATTCTTGGAAATGATCCAAATCTTGTATGCAGATTGAAAAAGGATCTCTATGGGCTCAAACAAGCTCCAAGGGCTTGGTACTATCGTTTGGATAAATATATTCATCAACAAGGTTTTTCAAAAGGATCAGCAGATAACAATCTTTGTATAAAAGTTGAAAATGACAAATTGCTAATACTTGTTGTGTATGTAGATGACATTATCTTTGGCAGCAATGAAGAAGCTATGAGTCAAAGCTTTGTCTTGGTGATGCAGAAAGAATTCAAAATGTCCTTGCTTGGAGAACTGACATACCTTCTTGGTGTACAAATCCAACAAAATGAAGGAGGGATCTTCTTGTCTCAAACGAAATATCTCAAGCAGATTTTAAGGAAATGTGGCATGGAAGATGCAAAACCAGTATGTACACCCGAACCTCAGTACAAATGACAAATCAGCAACAGTGCATCAACCAACATACAGATCTATGATTGGATTTCTACTTTATTTGACAGGTACCAGACCAGACATCATGCATGCAGTGGGAATAGTTGGAAGATTTCAGGCAAATCCAAAGGAAACCCATCTTCAGGAAGTGAAGAGAATTTTCAAATATCTTTAAGGGACTCAAAATTATGCCTTATGGTATCCTAGGGATATTGATCTCCCACTTCATGCTTATACAGATGCAGATTGTGGTGGAAGCAGGGATGACAGGAAGAGCACAAGTGGTGGTGCATTCTTTATGGGTTCCAGATTAGTATCTTGGTTTAGCAAGAAACAGAGTTCGATTACCTTGTCTACAACTGAAGCAGAATATGTTGTTGCTACATCTTGCTGCACTCAACTCCTTTGGATGATGCATACCTTGCAGGATTTTCAAATCACTTGTACACCACCTATCTCCATCTTATGTGATAATACAAGTGCAATCAGCATTTCAAAGAATCCAGTCATGCATTCAAAGACCAAGCACATACCGATCAAATATCACTTTCTCAGGGAACAAGTGCTTGAACAAAAGGTCAAGTTGGAGTATGTTCCTTCTAAGGAACAAGTTGCTGATATACTCACCAAACCATTGCCCAAGGAGACCTTTGAATACCTCAGGCAAAAGCTGGGGGTAGTTGATGCATCATCTTGTTGTTGAATCTCACATGTTGGTTGTACGCGAGGTCTATATGTGGTATACACGTACATTTGCTGGTTTATGGATTGGTTGTAGATCGATGGCACGGGTTCAGGGGGAGCACATATAATGCATTGTTGGCATTATGGTAGCACAGAAGGAGAACATGGATTCTGATCTGAACATGGCTGCAATATGTCTCTATCTCTTTCATGGTCAATATGGATTATGGATCTGGTCCGGGGGAGCATTATCAGCAGAACAAAGGCTTAAGCATGTTCTTAGGGGGAGCATAACCCTTTGCCCTTGATGTCAAAGGGGGAGAATGACATTGAGGATCTTGAGGTTTCCATCAAGTCCAAAGGGGGAGATTGTTGGAATTATGATTCTGGTTTGACTCTATGGTATAGGTGTTGTACTTGATGGCAACTCACTCATGTGGCAGTTCTCAGTTCAGGCTCTCAAAATCATGGAAATTAAGATACCCGCAGGTAATCCTAGAAGAAACTGTGGACCCACAGGTACGCCGACCAAGGAGCGCAGACATGCACGCAGGTTCTCCGTTCAGAAGGTGCGGACCCCAGTTTCACTCTCTCCAATGCATAAAAGCGCGTGCACGTGGGAATCTTCATGAATGGTTCATGGTATTAGTACCACAGTTTTTTCTTATGGTTTTGGTCCGTGGTATTGCATCCAAAAGTATTGATCCCAATTATTGGGTTCATGGTATTGTGTTATTATGGTTTTGGACCATGGTATTGTGAAAGGCTTGCCTATAAAAAGGAAAGGAGATCACTTCGCTAGTTACTAGTGAAAATTTGAATATCTTAAGATCTGAATTTTTGGGTGATTGATTTTAAAAGCTAGATCTAAATCAAGGAGAAAACTTAAGGTGAATCTATTGATAAGTCGTGATCTCTCGAGCGCATGAGCAGATTTGTGGATCTGACTGATTGTGGCACATTGGAGGACTGTTAATTTGGCCCTAATCAGAGATCCATAGGCAATACGAAGGCACAGTACGTAGGTACACAGCACAGCAAAAGGTGAAGTGCAGGGGTACACAGTCCAGGAAAAGGCTCAGTGCGAGGTACGCGGCACAGGAGAAAGTGTAGTGCGGGCTGCACGCAGCATTGCAGAAGGAGAAGTGCAAGGTACGTAGTGCGGGAAAAGGCACAGTGCAGAGGTACGCTATCTATCAGACAGTGAGAGTGCGGACCTAAGAAAAAGTACGCAGAGCAGAAGAACCACCAATGTGGATCTACGCAATTTAGACTCAAAAGAGTTGTGGATATTCGCAGGCCCCTCTTGGTGAAGTTGCGGACTTATCTTGAAGCATTTGTTGACTGTCTTTTATCTATTGCTGTAGAGTTCTGGGTTTAGATTTCTGGTATTACTTTTCTGTTTACAGCATTCTAAAGAGTTGGGTGATTCATTGGTTTATTGTATAAGGAGATTGGGTGATTTGCATGTACTTGATGATTATTTTGATCTCTTGGATCCAGTTTAAAAATTCATGAAACTGGTCTAAAGAAGTAAAAAGAGCAAAGGGGGTTGTAGCTCCCTTCCAGGAGAGACTGGAAAACGAGAGAGAGTTGTAGCTCTCTGCAGGTTGTAGCCTACGTACTGGTAAAGGACTGCACCAATACAAAATCATTGTAAAAGAAGTTTCTAATTGAAAGAAGATAGAGACATATTGCAGGAGGTGGTCTTCACCCACATTGGGTTTCCACCTTATATCTGGTGTTCTTTGGTGTGACTATCTATTTTTCTTGTTCATGTGCATTATTTTATGGTACTGACATACAAATTAATGATCAATATCTTAAGATTAAATTGAAGTATAAATTAGGAAGAGAATTTGATAATACTAATTCACCCCCCCTCTCAGTATTATTTCCAACATAGGCTTGGCAATCTCACCCAAACTGATGTTGAGGTTATGACTGCTGTACAGGGATCGAATGATGGGTTCCATGGCTTCATGAATAGGCCTGACTTTTCCCAAAACCAAGGGATGGAATCTAAAATACATTGTTTGTTTTCAAGATTTTCAAAATATACTATAAAGAAACCCCTAGCACACGGGTAGATATTAATTTCATCAGAAATGAAAAGCTTCCATACCTCTGAGATTCAGTTGTAGAGATCTCTCAGCCACAGCCAAAAACCATTGAACTGGCAAATTAGGGCACTTTCGGAAAACTTCAAAGCCTCATCGAGTGAGGCTTGGACCACCTGGACAGTTGGATCTGGGGCTTCACTAACAATATGGGCAAGAGCTTGCCCTCCAAAAGTGGATGAGCCAGTAGCTATTTTCGTGAAGCTGAGAGCCATATTTTACTTGCTTGTAGACCCCAGCCACAAAGAAATAAAGCAGAAGATAATATTAGATCTAGATCTAGCTGCAGAAGATTAGATCTATAACCTAGCCGCCTAGATCTAGATCTAGTTGCAGAAGATTATATCTAGAACACAAAATGTGCAAACAAACTTATTCACTCAAAATTTCAGATGCCTGTGACTCAAAATTTCAGATGCCTGTGAAATCCCTGTAAAATGGATTCATTAGGTTCTTTCTATAATTCTAGAATTTTTTTATTGAGCGTTTTATGATCATAGTGAGAGAAAACATGGGCCAACTCTCCGATCATCTGATCGTAAGAGTGAATGGATGCTGCGAGAAATGTGAGACACCATTGTAGTGTGTTCCCTCGGAACGTGAATGGGAACAACAAGCAGGCAATGCAATCCTCATGGTTTTTGTTCCTTTCACAGAATCCCATGAAGGCAACTCTATGACTAAGAAAATTTTCTTCACCTTCAACATCATATGTGTTATGTGAAAAGTCATAAAGGAGATCCTCCGACACTTCAAAATCATATACATGAGACAGACATGTCAGAGGATTAACTGTAATGTAAGTCTTAAAAAAATGTGCAGAGATTCAAAACAGACTTTGAGGACTCAGCTTGTCATTTGGCCCTCCTTCTAGTGCCATAAATTCTTGCGATTTTGGACTTGCCAACATGTCAAGGGATATCCCTAGTAAGAAATCCCAACTAGACCTCAGACTGTTTGGAGTAGGAGTCCCGATAGTGGGTAGTAAAGCAATGCCTTGACTATGATAATGCACAGAGGTAAGAGTGATATTTTTGTTAGAAGAAAGTGTATGAACTTGCAGTGAGTCAAGTGAGATGCAAGGGGGTTCTATCACACGGAGGGGAAAAGTAAGTGTGTCTCTTAGAATCCTGTAATAGTATGCAGGTTAAACCAACACATTTGCAACCAGATTCATACAATTGCATACAAAATAGTTCATACACAAATGTGTAAGTTAAATAACATAAATTTCTAAAGAAACCAGAAGAGTCCAACTACAATAATAGAATATGCATGAAAACATGTTGGCTCTATTAAATTATTTAAAGAGAAAATTCCATCCATACATACACCATTCACAACAATTAGCCCCAATAGTGGAACACTACAGTCAACAACATCTGCTCCTCTAAAGAGATGCACTCACTCTGCACTGTGGAGAAGCCAAGGCTCATCACAATACTCTCCAAGCCTTCTCTAAATAATGCCTCGCCAAAATCTTGGCTCCCGAAAACAAGTACTATGAATTATGAGGTTCCATATATAGCAAAGGGTGGGGTGACCCTTGACATTCCCCTTTGACTCTTTGACTACCATCATGACTCTTCATATTAGAACAATGATTGTTCACATTCCAGTAGTGACACTTGGAATTTCACTTACAACATATTTACAATAATATAATTTCCACATATACCCATCTGGGACACAAATGGGCCTGAGTCAGCTTGACGAGACAAACAACATCAGTTGGGGTCTTGGGGAAAGACCAATTCAGTAACCTCCTCACAGTGATCTTCGGTGACAAATTGATACCAAACTTGGTACTGCTCTATTGTATCCTTGTACTTTTTGATGGCATCTTTGTCGAAGTGGATGCTTGCCTCCATGGATTCCGAGTATATGCTTCTAAAGCATTTTTCCAGCTCATCCTGAAGCATGCACAACATTTTCCTGAGTGTGGCTAGATCATTAATGTACCTTTGCATGTTCTCTGCACTGAGCTGCAAGTCATCATTGGTGGCTATGTGAATCAACTACTCTATGTACGTATCAACATCCAACATGACTTGGTTCTTCCTCATGGCCTAGGTGAGGGTTCCAATGGAAGGGATCTTTTTCATTCACACGATGACATCCAAACTCTTGAAAAACTGTGCATAAGAAGCCTCAATGATAGTGATGAGCGGAGGGAGATGCTCAAAATTCTGGATCTACACTGAATCCATGCCTTGTCTAGCTCATCCTATGGCTTCATATTCTTGTGCAAGTAAAGTAGGGCTCCCTTGTACCTCATTGTCCATTCTTGCATGTGCACAATAGCAGTGTGAATGTCTTTGAGAGTTTTTGTTGTCTATGCACACTGCTACTGAAAGTCCTATATATGGAAAACCACTTTGTGCACGGTGACAAATATGTTATACATTGTCTGCATGATGGCTTCAAAAGTTGATATCTCCAACACTATTTCTTTCTTCATCTCTGTCATCGAGGATCCCACATACTTCTCTATTTTCTTCCTAGCCTCTTGCAATTCCTTCACCATTCAATCATTCTATGCTATCTATAACTCTATTGTCGAACTTGTGGCTTCTGTAGAAGCCTTAGATGCCTCAACCATGGCAATTGGATGTCTTCTAACATCTGGTACAATAACCCTTTCTTCTATGTGCACAAGTTATGTATGATCATCCGGGAACTGCTTTCTTCGTGCTTGTATAATCCTCTTTTGTGTCTCGTCAAATGCCATATTGTACACATCCGTCTCCAGATCATCATCAAGGAGAACAACTTCTCCTTGCTCTCTTAGGACTAGTGGTGGTTCTAGAGGTAGTGGAGATTGTGGTATGACCTTGGATGTGTTCGACATGAGATCGATGTCTTATCCTCTAGATCCTATTCTGTCTCCATATCTATTACTTCAACCAACTTCTCAACCTACTTAGTAGTTCCCGAACCTATACCTGCTCACCATATTCTTCATCTGCTAGCTAATTCGCTATCTCAACCTGCATTTGCACATTTTTCTCTATCAGTATGCCTTCTCCTTCTTCCTATTCATGTTTCTACATTTCTTCACTTTCTCTCCTCTTGAGCTCTTGTTCTTCTTTCAACTTCTTCTTTGTCTCCTATAAATTCCTCTATATTTCTTTCAATCTTTGCTTCTCTCTCTTTCTCTATACTACTCTCCTATCTTGTTGTCGCCTCTTTGCATCTATCTTCAAAGCTACTCTTTCAACAAGTGTATATTCTTTCAACTTGTACTTTTCTCAGCCTATGTGATCTCAACAATCTTCCTCTTGTATTTTTCATGCACCAGTTTGTTTCTCACTGCTACTATTGTTGTTGCTTTCTGTGGTGCTACTACTTGTAGTGTCACTTTCCATTCTACAACCATGCTAACTAGTTCATTGAGCCTAGAGGAGCTATAGCAATACCTCAAAGGATGTTCCTCTGGCCAATGACATACCCCGTGTACCCATGGGAATTACACCTTCACACAGTGGTTCTTGCATATGTAGTGATGATCATACAGATTGAAACTCTTAGTGCCGAACGTGAACTTATTCAAGTCCTTCGTCTTGACATCTTTATATTTCAAGGCATGGATCTCGTATAACCCAATATACAAAGGAAGAGTAGGGCATGGTGCCTTCTTCCTCCTGTGTCATGTTGCTAACAACCCTGTGGAGATGCGGTATGCAACCTCTTGCATGACCAACTTGTCCATGGAAAATCTTGGTAGCTCATGCGGAGGCTTCTCCATGCCAAACGCCTTGACGAAGGTGCCACCGGGTGAGGCATACCAATCTACAATGTTGAGAAATGTTTGCATCACTTACTAAGACATGAAAGGTGGGTCATGTTCAAATATCATCTTGTACAACAAGGCAATGAAGTGGTCAAAAATCCTTGTCATGACTCCTCAGTAGTTTCACTTGGGGAGAAACTTTCAATAAAAATTCACAGCTTCCTCTGATGGTGTCCATGTCCAATCCATGTCAGGGAACTACTATTGGGCACAAATTGCATCAAGTAGGTACTCGAACATATAGAATCTTGTTTGTCCATCATTAGGCGGATTTCGGGCATTTGACACATGCACTTTTAGCTAAAGAGCCAACATGGCTGACTAGTTGAAAGGCCTTCCTTCATTTTCCAACTAGTCCAACATAACAAGCCAAGTCTGTGGGAAATTATTGTGCTCTCCTAGCCATACAAGTGACATGCGAAGATGACTAGGACTTGGTAGCCCTTCCTAAGTGACGTCATATTATATACCTAGTTGGGTGTCATCATGAACTTCGATGGCTCATTTACCCAACACTTCAAGATATCTCTTGAGTTCACATTGTTGGTGAGAGTGAAGAGCAGTGTATCCATGTAGTTCATCGACTATGGAAAGTGATACATCAGATGGTATTTTTTCATCTTGAAGGTGGCAAGCCATGATCCATTGGTGTTGCTAAGTGTCATCATCTCGGGATCTGTGTGTGAGACAACCTATTGAATGATATTCATGCACTAGAAGGTGGGGTAACTACATGCAACCCTATATAAGCCTCACCTTTGAATGTTGACATAAACTTATTGATCTTGTAGATCTTCCTTGAAATTTCCTACAAGTATGTCCTTTATTTATTTCCATGTGATCTTCATGTCCTACTCTATGAACAACTCTGTGTTTGCATAGACGGGTAAGTTTATTAGCACATTTTCAACCACGTCTCCAATATTTCTCTCTACAATGTCCTTTGATCCAACTCTCTTGGAAACCATGATGCCTATACTGCTAAGAGACTGTTCAATAACTAATGTACCTAGAGAAAGAGCAGGCACTCATGGCAAGCAGATGTCTGTTTGAAAACACAATGCACTTCAAGGATTGATCATGCACAAATTGGGTGACTACTGGGCAAGACTGCATAGTAGTGACTCTTAAGGCTGGGAGATTGTTAGTTGCAACTACACATTGCATAGTCTCAACTGGAAGTGAGACCTGCTATTGACTAGAACTACGCAGAGCACAATCCAGCTTGGTTGCCTATGGACTGGAACTGTGTAATGTGCAGTTCAAGCAAGTGTGACTGCTGGTTGGGACTGTGCATTGTGAAATCCCAGTGGGAAATACTCGGCATTAACTCCAAAAACTATGCAGAGCATAGCCAAAGGCCAGTGATAGGAAGCCTCTGTGAAATTCCTATAGCCAAGGTAGAGGCTCGAGTTCAGGAATGTGCAAAGAATGCCCGGTAAAGCAAGATCTAATCTAAGGAATACCAGATCTGCCCAACAGAAACTTGAAAACGAGTAGATTTTAAAGCATAAGAAAAATGTGGTGCATATAGGAGTGAATGATGATGCATGCAATCAAAACCAACGATGGAATCAGTCAAATGGATGGACAATGAAGCTAGTGTAGAGGGTCATCGCAATGACAATTGTTACTGCAAAAACAATGTTATGCATGTGACGCTTAAGAAAGACAATGAAAAACATGAAATATAACGTCCACGAGTTACAACAAACTAATATGCCAATGTTCATTCAACAAAACATGCAAAACAACACTTGCACAAGCCAAGCAAATAAAAGCGACAAAAAAAGTAGCAAAAGACTTAAAAAGAAAAACTTACTCGTAAAAATTGTGCCGATTGTGCCAAAGGTTTCTAGATGCCTTGGGAATGGCAGAGATCCAAGATCGAATATGTAGAATGATATATGGGGCATCCATTAAATTTATTTGGTATATTTAGGGTTTATGAAACACATGCCACAAATCTAGGAAAAAGCAACACTTGGCAGTAAGTTTCTAAAATCAAATTGCATGTAACTCCCAGTGCTAAAAATAGATCACTATGTGTTGGGGATGCTTTTTTATTTTTTAGGAAAGGGATTCCATGCATGCATGGGAACATTGTGTAGTTCTGGAGGGAACCTGGCAACTTGTTGGCACATGTATTGGACAACAACTGAAGGAGTGCTTCTACGCAATTCCCGAGTTGAGTGGCTCTGGTTGCCTCTCATGCTATGCATAATTTCCCAGCTGAAGACAAGCTTTCAGCTGGGTCTACGCAATTCCTGAGCTGAAGCCTAGTGTCTAGATGTTCTATGCAAGTTCTCTAAGCAAGTTTTTATGCTTGACTATTCTGTGAATTTTTAGAGAGCAAGGTTGGATGTCAAATGCTCTACGCAATTCCTGAGAGCAAGGCAGGTGGCCCTCTAGGATTGCAAAGTTTTCTAAGACAGCGCAAGAACCAGATGTGAACCAAGTCATAAGGTATGCTTGTGGTTGGTCAGTAAAACAAGTTAACGAACACAAGATGCAAAGTGAAAGATAAATTCAAATAAAAGCACAAGTACTTGAGTAATGCAAGACATGTCGCTAAGATTTTGAGGAGGGAGACTCCAAAACAAAGCGAAGGCAAAATTTTAGAGGGTGGTTGTAGCTGCTACAACAGGAAGGCCGAGCCATGAGGAAATTGTTCAGACTATTTTTTACCTGCTAATCGGGGATCAATGTCCTATATGCATGAGACATTTGAAGAGAGGATCATGATCTTCTATTCTAAGGAAGGCGTTGCATATTTTACAACTTGAATTAAAACACCCTGAGAATATTGCGATTCTCAGGATAGATTTGCCATTTCGAATTTAGAATTTTTTTGTAACATAAAAAGTAGGATTAAACTCCAATAATTAAGTTAATTATCCCTATTAATTGTAAGATGAGACTTAAGAGACAAATTGTTCTGAGTTTTTACAGGCTTCTCTTGTAATTTACAGTTGCATGATAATGAATATTTCAGCAATTTAGTTTTAATCTAGTGCATTGAGTTTACTACAAGACAGTGAAATTCCAGTGGCCGTGGGCCCAGTCCTGGGATGAATATTGTCTTCCTTTGTATTATTATGGCATCTTACTTTCATCTTTTGAATGATTAATCATTTCTTAGATTAAATCTCTGCTTTCCAGATTTACTATTACTATTTACAAGAAACTGTAGGGAATATTTTTAAACAATATTTTCTTTATAGCATTACCTTTTGTTATTGTTTTCCAAATAAAATGTGAATTGTTATCTTCAAAGATTTAGTTTTTTCTGATAAATGAATTTTAGTTCTTTTGTCACAGTTACCCTTCCTTGGGAAACAACTTGGATTTCTCTATGATTCCCGAATAGGAACTTCACAATTTATTTATGTTATCAATATGATTATGATTTAGAGTTAGAAAGAAAGTATTCTTTTAGTAAATATTTTGTTGTTCCTTTGATTTCTCAGTCTTTGATTTTTATTAGTCTCACTCAAAACAAGGTAATCTGAACACTAACCTTGCACCAACTATGTAGACAACCTTACAATAAAAATATGAAATCCCACGTTCACAATTTAATGTGTAGAGGTTTAAGTTAATTATTTAGGAACAAATTAGTGCCCAACATTTAGTGTCATTGTTGGGGAGGTTTTCAAAGAAGTGTGTAGATGTATCCCTTGGGGATTGGGTATTAAAGATGGAAGGTAATAAATTACACATGCACCAAGTACAAATCTTGTGGAAATGCCTGCCCTTAGCCAATACATTTTAGAATGGTTTAGTGTTTATGACTAGGAAAATCGACCTTCATATATGAAATCATTTGGAAATATGAATCTCAAACATCGACAGGTCCCCGAAAAATATCCGAGAAGGGATCTACTATTTCCCCTCAAGTGGCAGGACCATTTACTGAATATCATGTTGAGATTCATGATAACATTGAAGGATCTGAACGAATTTTCCAAGATACACCCATTAGAAACTTCAGTCCTTCTAGTAAATTTGATGGGAATTCCTGTAATTTAAATGAGGGGGAAGGTGAAAAAAGTGGAGCAGATCCACAATCCACTAAAACATATCCACAATACACTAAAATAGATCCACAATCTGTCGAGCTTGAATCTATTGCAACCCCTATTGTAGGGGAGGCACCTGATGATCCAAGATCTTTTGCTTACAAATGCATCAGAATTACATATAATAGAGATAATAAACCTTGGAACTTAAAAGCACATAAATAATGCTGCAATAATCAAAAGAACACAAAATCCATAACACAATGATTTAATTACAAAGTTCATCTAATTTGGACTACGTCTCCAGGCCCTACACAATAGTGGGGAGGCCTTCTTTCAATTAGTGGCATAAAAAGAGATAAAAGTACAAGCAACATTCAATTATAACCCTTATACCTCCAAGCTGGAATATCAACAAAGAATGGAGAGCCCAACTATAGAAACATAAAGTACTACTGAAATCCTGGTGAAAAATAGTGCAAAAATGCCTATCCAAACTCCCAAATTGGATAATCATACCTTCTGCACCTTCTCGAAACCTCCCTGCTCAAGGTGAGGTCTCGGCCTATTGCTAGGGTCAGGGTCTACTGTGCGCAATAGATTTTGTTTTATTCATCCAGTCCTCTCTACACTTCCTGACACAAATAGTCATATATATATCACAACAGAAATCACTCAAAACCTGGGAAGTTTTAACATAATAAACATGTTAAGTAGGTGGGATCGGGCCTGAATGATACACCAAAACAACCTTACAATAATGGTGAAACCTCGTTCAAATATGGAAAACCTATTCAATGTGCATAAACATTTGCGGCATAATAATCAGTGTTTCCAACTATTGGCAGAAAGTCTAAAGACAAAACAAGAAGCACTCTGCAATATACAGACTCGACGGACTTCTAGAACACAACATATAACATATCGCATCCTAAGTTTATCCAGATTCTACCACTTTGAGTTTTGAGTTGTTTACCATGCCATTGGTACTTTTCTGAATATCCTCCTGGATCAGTCCTCACCACGAAGAGCTTTTGGACTGCCAAAATTTTTTTCAGTCAATTGGCAAGTGAGTCAATTGCTTCCTCGGTTTCTCTTTCTCCATTCATTGATCTTTACTTGGATGCATTCCTTTGAAGCCAACATGAATGTACTCCACATCTCCCTATCGTGAAGTTCTAGTTTTCCTATCGAGAATGATATCTTCAGGCACCTCATCTATATACTATGGTGCAAAATCATCCACTGTAGGAATCTATGCAACCTCTTCGGTATCCATAATTGTGTAGTAATAAAGAAGGTATGCTTTTGGTGATTATTTTTGGCATCTTTTCATTAAAACTTACAAACCCTTTGCATCATGAACTAGGTAGATAATAAGAAATTATGACAAAATCTGTAAGATTAATGTGTAAAACGAAAACACTGACAATTGTCATTTCTTGTGCAGGAAGAGGGAAAAACGAAAGACTGTCGTTCCAAAGAAAAGGACAGGGCCAAGGTAACTGTTTTCCCTTTGGCAGGGAACCACATGCAAATAAGGTGAACCAAATTAAAGCATATCAGCCAAGGAAAGGAAATAGAGATATCGGCTCGGCGCAAGAAAGTAAAGGGATAACTGAGAGTCAACAGTTTGGCGAATCCCTCATGATCCTTTGATCCTGAGGGATCGCTGCTTTAACTATTTTTGCACCTAGACATCTCTACCTTCACCATTATAAAAAGGGGCAGCAGCGTTAGCCTGGGGAGTGGTCTGTTATGTTTCTATGTAGATTTTCTTAAATTTGAGGCTTTGATCATCGACTCTCGTTGAGAAGTGATCCGCTGTAATTCTGTTTTATGCATTAATACAAACTTGGTTGCTATTTCATCTTTGATCCTGGAATAACCTCAAGCAATGTGCCCCTGGAGGCTAAGGGCCCGGCCCTAGTGGAACACTTGCTCCTGTATCATTATCTTTAGTTCGTGTGTGGTTTGTATTATCAGCTTGAATCGGTAACCTAGTGTGTTTTGTTATCTTATATTGCAGCTCTGTTATATTTCATATATCGTTCCTTGCAACAAGAAAGTCGTAATGTGCATTCTGAGATATTTCTTTAAAGTCGTTAATATAACATCGTTGTTCTCTACAGAATGCTATTGTTGTTTAATTGCAGAGTAATCAAGTTGTAACCTTCTTAAGCTGGTATTACTGTATTCGTTTATGGTTTATACTTCATATGGTTGTTGTTCAATTGACATTGCGGTTCCATTATGAATTATGATCGTTACTCTTTCTAATTGGGATTAATACTTGTGGTATCAGACTCAGATTACTATTTTTCTTAATATCTCTATATGTTGTGTGTATTATTTATTTCAGTGTCGTAGGCTCTAAGCGTTGTTCTATATTTCATTGGTAATTAGTTGTCATTCCATTTCTATTTGTTGTTCAATTTATCCTTTGAGTATTCCGTAGGATAAGGTTGCTGCACTTGTTTCTGTAGATTAAGGTGTTGTTCTTCATCAGATTTAGTTTTTGTTCCATCGTTGCTGTTCCATTTCCTATTATTTGCGTTATTGATTGCTTTGGTGTGCAGAATGATCTGAAACTGTAGTGGGCATTAGCATTTGCTGTCTAGTCCCTAGATTGACGATCTGTTTCTTGATTACTTTTGGTTACATCAATTTCCAAAGGAATGAGTTATTGTTACTGGACCCTTGACTGATACATTGCTTATTTTTCCGAATAAATGATTTAGGCTTCAAGGTATTTTGTTGTAAGAAGATTTTCTTTCAAGCATCCATTTACTCTTGTATTTTCTTGAGCACTATACTACTAGAATTACTTTGGAAAATGATAGCCTCAAACTGAGACACTCCTTGAAATAACAAAACGTTCCTGGATTAACAAATTAATGTGAGGTAATTAGAGGTGAAAGAGACCCTTTTTACGACTCGACATTTTGGCACTGTTGCCATTTGTCTCTTTTCAGAGTAGTGTAAGAGCTTGCTAGGGAAGAATTTGGTTTTAAAAACGGAAGGTAAGAACCTACGTGTGGAACATGTAACATCCCTGCTCCCCTGCCCGCTTTCTTGCAGATTTGTTGTTGTATTGTTTGGGTAGAACCTAGCAGTTGATTTCTGTGCATGACTAAGCAGAAAAAGCCAGAAAAGAATTCCAAACCTCTACCCAAGCTCGAAAAAGCTAAGGGGCTGATGACCCTTGGCCAGTCAAGCTTTATAGATGAAATCGTCAAGAAAGTAGAATCTCAACCTTCAGTAGGACCTAGAAAAGTTATTTCTAGACAGCCTACTAGTCCCTTCAGGCCACTGGATCACCATTTGTAGCCTTTACTGAGATGCATAGTCAAACCAAAGAACAGGATTTTCAAGAAATTGAAAATTCTAGCCCAAAACTATTGCAAGAAGGGAATTTTAGCAACCTTTGTGAAGGAAGAGGAGAGACAGGAGAAACTGAGGAACTAAGGTCTCCTCTTGGGGAAATTTAGCCATTACATATCCCAGATAAGGGAAGTGCTGCAAAAATAATTTATAACGAAGTTGAAGAAACTCAATCTCCTCGGACATTAGGCACTCTCATTATCCCAGATAAAGGAAGCGCTATTAAAACCATTCCTGTTAAAGCCATTCCCTCTCAACCTAGGAATACCTTCCTAGATATCCCAGAAGGTTATTGGCATATATTTGACCAAATGGACCAAAACCATCCAAACACCCAAACCTCTACATTGCAATACCTTATCGTGGATACTGCAGCAAATGCACCTGTGAAAGTGATTCCTCTTCAACATATCCCTACATTCCACAGTCTTACATCAGAGGATCCAGATGAATTCCTATTTGAGTTCGATGTGCTGTGTAGGGGTTGTGATTACACCACCAACCCTCAAAAACTGAAATTATTTCCCTCTACATTAAAAGGGGTTGCTTTAAGATGGTTCATGGGATTAGGTGGCAGTAATGGACCAGGAAAGACCTCTATTGCAAATAGTAAAATTGTGGAAATTGAACCAGGAAAGACCTTAAAGATTAATGCCAACCTCACCTCTGAACAAGAAAGGAATCTCACCCAATTATTGAGGAGATATAAAGAAGCATTTGCATGGGACTACCCTAATATGAAAGGAATTGATCCCCAATTATGTACACACCACATTTACATAGAAAAATATGTGAGGCCTATTCGCTAGCCTCAAAGGAGACTTAATCCTCATCTAAAAGATGTGGTAAAAGCTGAACTTCAAAAACTTTTAGATGTCAATTTCATCTACCCTATCTCCGATAGTAAATGGGTCTCTCCACTTGTGGTGCTACCAAAAAAGAATGGGAAGTGGAGAATTTGTGTGGACTACAAAGAGCTAAATAGGGCAACACAAAAAGACCACTTCCCTCTTTCATTCATTGATCAAGTATTAGACACTTTGGCAAGAAATAAATTCTTTTCCTTCCTAGATGGCTTCAATGGATACAATCAGATCCAGATTGCTCCTGAAGACCAAGACAAAACCACTTTTACTTGTCCTTGGGGAACATTTGCCTACAGAGTTCTACCTTTTGGCTTATGCAATGCCCCTGCCACATTCCAAAGGGATATCCTCAGCATTTTTGCAGACTTAATAAATGAAGGACTTGAAGTATATATGGATGACTTTACACCGTATGGAGATGATTTTGATCCAGCACTGCACACACTGGAAAAAGTCTTACAACGCTGCATTGCTACCAGGCTTTGTTTAAGCCATGAAAAATGCTATATGATGATGACTGAAGGACTTATTCTAGGACACTATATCTCAGCAGCTAGCATTCAAGTAGACCCAGCCAAAATCCAAATAATTTTGCTAATTCCCACTCCTACTACTCAAACGGAGGTACGTAGTCTTCTTGGATTTTCTGGTTATTATAGGAGGTCTATAGAACATTTTTCGCATATTGTTGCACCACTGTATGCACTAACAGGGAATGTTGACTTTCTTTGGACAGAAAAATGTGAACGTGCTTTCCAAGATCTGAAGAAACTTGTGTCCATAGCCCAAGTCCCTCGAGGACCAAATTGGGATTTCCCATTTCAAATATCATCAAATTCCTCAGATATAGCCATTGGAGCAGTCCTTGGGCAGGAAGAGGATAAAATCCATATGCAATTTATTATATTAGCAAAAATTTATCCCCTACTGAATTGAATTATACTGTTACTGAAAAAGAATTTCTAGCTGTAATACATGTTGTCAATAAGTTCAGGCATTACATTACTAGATATCCTGTTATTTTGTATACAGATCATTCTGCCATAAAATATTTAGCAAATAAGCCTATCACAAATGGCAGAATAACTAGATGGTTGATTTTATTGCAGGAATTTGATATTACAATCAGGGATCGACCTGGAAAAGAAAATCTTGTAGCTGATTTTCTCTCGCGAATGCCAAAGCCAATCGACACAGCAGCAGTTGAGGATTAATTTCCAGATGAGCATTTGTTTATTGTTGCCATTAAAACGCCCTAGTATGCTGATGTTTCCAATTACCTAGCAATAGGTAAATTGCTTAAACATCTAACCCCCAATGAGCAAAAACAGATTTTCCAACGAAGTATTTGATTTTCCTGGATCAGGGGCTACTTATTTCATACAGGAGTAGATATGCACATTAGGAGATGTGTCTGAGAGGATGAAATTTTTGATATTTTGAAAGCTTGTCACGACATACCATGTGGCGGACACTTTGTCGATAAGAGAACTGGACATAAGGTGCTACAAACAAGGTATTATTGGCCCACAATTTTCAAAGATGCAAATAAATTCATCCAATCCTATGATAGTTTCCAGAGAGCAGGACGCCCTGGTCAGTCCGATGAAATGCCCCTAAACCCACAGCTAGTCATTGAACCATTCGAGCGATCGGCCCTCGATTTCGTTGGACCAATTAACCCATCCTCGAACCAGAAAAGATATATTTTGGTGGCAACAGAATATGTCACCAAATAGGTTGAAGCAGGTGCATTGCTGAAAGCTACAAAGGATTATGTCATACAATTTATGCTTCATATATTTGTGCGCTATGGCCTTCCAAGAGATATAATTACAGACGATGAACCATAATTTGCTGGTAAACAAATAGCTGCAACACCCAAAAACTATCATATCCAGCATAAAATCACTACTCCATACCACCCACAGGCAAATGGTCAGGTAGAAAGCAGCAATAAAATAATAGAAGCAATCCTAACAAAAACCATTGCTTCACATAGATGCGATTGGGCTCCAAGATTACTAGAAGCCTTGTGGGCTTACAGAACAACATGGAGACGCACCACCGGCTACTCACCTTATCAATTAGTGCTTGGAAAGCAACCCATCTTTCCCATAAAATTCGAAATCCAAACATTGTGAACAACACAAGAAGATGGCTTAGATCTAACCAAGGCGCAGATTAATCGACTACAGCAGCTCAATGAGCTAGATGAAATCAGGCTCTCTACACTTCAAATCACTACACTGATCCAACAACAACGAGCTAAATGGCATGATGCTCTCATTAAAAACAAAGTCTTCCGCGAAGGAGACTGGGCACTTTTGTATGATTCCAGGTTTCAGGATTTTCCCGGGAAACTTCAAACTCATTGGCTGGGGCTGTACGAAATCCAGAAGGTACATGACAATGGTACTCTTACTCTAATCACTATTAACAGTTCTAGATATGCCTTCAAGGAAAATGGCCACCTTGTTCGACTTTATCGCAAACCACTTACTCGGGAATCCTTCTGCCAGCAACTACGCGAAGACTATGATATGGAAATTTTGGGAGAGGGAGAGAAGTTTTCCTCACCTGTGATTCATTAAGTGATTCATTTCTTTTTACACTTTGTACATAATTTCTTTGTTTTGTTAAATCATTTTTGTACATATTTTTGTTGTTGCTTTAATTTTATTGTTCTTTTTATCTTGCGTTTTTGTTGTTCCTTTTCTAAAGGAACGACCCTTTTCCTTTTTGTTGTTCCTTTTCCAAAGGAACGGCATTTTGATTGTTTGTTGTTCCTTTTCCAATGGAACGGCATTTTTTATTTTCTTTTTGTTCCTTTTCCAAAGGAATGGCATTCGTGATTTCTGTTGTTCCTTTTCCAAAGGAACAACATTTTTTTATTTCTGTTGTTCCTTTTCCAAAGGAACAACATTTTTTATTTCCTCTATTCCTTTTCCAAAGGAACAACATTTTTTATTTTTGTTGTTCCTTTTCCAAAGGAATGGCATTGGTATTTTCTGTTGTTCCTTTTCCAAAGGAACAACATTTTTTATTTTTGTTGCTCCTTTTCCAAAGGAACGGCATTAGTATTTTCTGTTGTTTCTTTTCCAAAGGAACAACATTTTTTATTTTTGTTGTTCCTTTTCCAAAGGAACGGCATTAGTATTTTTTGTTGTTCCTTTTCCAAAGGAACATCACTTTTGAATTTTGTTGTTCCTTTTCCAAAGGAACGACATTGGTATTTTCTATTGTTCCTTTTCCAAAGGAACATCATTTTTTATTTCTGTTGTTCCTTTTCCAAAGGAACAGCACTTTCGTTCTTGTTGTTCCTTTTCCAAAGGAATGGCACTTGTATTTTCTGTTGTTCCTTGTATTCTTTTGCTCTTCTTTTTTGAAATAACAACATCCTCATATTCCTTTTACTTATGCTTACTCCCCTTGCTGTTCTAATTTAAATATGCCTAATGTTCCTGCTATTTCAAGTCTTTTGGAACACAGCGATGCACTTATGCAATGGATACAAAACGACAACATACTGAAATCAGTAAATTATAAAATCTCTATTTTTACAAGAAATTTCTCTGAATTGGTAAGAGGACAGAGGGAAGGACACATTTACCCATTACTTTTGTTGTCATTGTTCCATCAATTCTGATCTGATTGGTTATCTTTATCATGTTGGTTCCTTTTAAATTTTCACAATTTTCTTTTATTATTATTCAGGAATAAGAAAAAAGGGTTTATATGTTCCTATTGAGATGTTAAGACTTCTTCCACCATTCCTACTTTTAAGGAGTGTTGAACCACCCTTTGTGTATAAATGGGAAAGTACTTTATGAAAGAGAAAAAGAAAGCAAAAAATGATGTTTTAATGACTTGTTTATATAAGTTGTCAAATGCAGGATAGGAGGTCTCATTAAGAGCCATTCTACCATGATCATGGGGAAGAAAGTGAAGTGGCATTCCCACTATGGCCACCACACTAGGGATATGGTCCAAAAGGTACATCAAATAAAGAGCCCTTGGAGCAAGAGATCTCATCATGAGCCGGCCTGCCCACCTTTCACTCCTTCCTCGTGAATGGAATTATGGCTAACTAGACATCAAGCTAGCATAATGGCCTACATTTTGACATCTCACAACATTTCCTAGGCATACACAAAGGATCATGGTTCCATGGGTGAAACAAACAACTCTGCCAAGGTTATGGACACCTGTCGGCAGCAGAGCTCTGTTAATGGTATTGAAGTCACATTACTTATACACCAATAGGTAATTATTAACACCCTTCTGTCTTTTATACCTTTGTAATAAATCACATAAGAGTATGTATATTATTTCCTGAACCATTAAACACTTGTAAATCTATTATCACCAATCATGACAGAAAAGTCGACAATGACCGCATGAGACTCTATGTGTATGACAGTTGTCCTATCCTCCCAACCTCGTATCATATCACAGTAGTCTCTTACTTGTTAAGCGATTCGACTATACACCTCAATTTTGGTAACCTACCACTTTTGTAAACATGGCATGTTACCATACACTGTTCCTTTGTGGCTTTGTTCTAGGGAAGATCGGCATGCCACTCTTTTATTTGATGACTGGGGACGGCCTATCACATTGCGGGGAGGAGTTTAACCTCATTATTCGCTGGGTTATGTGTCAGACCACTATTCGGGAAATTGTGTACTTGGGAATAGCAAGGCTCAATGGTATACTATTTTTTTAATTTTGCAGTTGTTCCTAAGCCATTTCCGTAGTATGCTCTGCGACAATTAGTAAAGTTCTTTAGAATTTGAGCAAGTCCTATGCTTTGTTAGTTGCAGACATTATTTGGTTCTCATCAAGTCCATGGCTCATTGAACAAGGCAAAGGTTGTTACGCATACCAAAGAGCTAGAATATGTTATACGCCGTGTTTTCCTATTTCCATATGGCCATGGACTTGATGAGAACCAAATAATGTCTACCATATCACAACATTTGGTTTGAATGACATTCTTTCGATGAAATTCTTTGCGTCCTCAAGGTTCCCAGCATGACCATATTAGGCCTGTGTGGCTGCATGCATAAGCACACAAATGAAGCATGGTCAGTTGCCTCTAATCCAGTGGATGAAGTCTCGGATAACAATGTATAGTGATTAAGGTAACTAGTTCGGGACAATCAGCTCTATAATCTTTTGCTCGTGCATCGTCATTTTTCTAACTCTAAGACCCTCGACCTTGCGCCCTCCGCAGCATCCGAGGACCTCTTTTGCCATGGCCACCTATCTCCATCATCGTTTACAAATGGGAACTGAACAAGGCTCAAGTACTCCAGCCCTTGAAATTCGAGAGTGCTTTCATAACTAAATGTCATTGTATCATTGACCCGCTCACACTTCGCCAAGTTTAAGTGCTGAACGGAGGTTTTTAACAGTTTGAACAGCTTGTTGTTTCATTGCCATTTCTGAGATTTTACAGGGAAACCAAAAACATGGGAGGAAGATCAATTCAGAGAGAACCATAGGTATTGACAATCTCTGAGGTTGCACGAGAAATTTTGGCAAGAGCGGGTTGGTTAACTTATCTCAATCGTTTACAGGAACCCAATGTGACTGTAGCAATAGAATTCTTGTAGAACTTGCAAGAAGATCACTCCATAGTAAGGGCGAGACACATAGAAGTCACTAATGACATAATTGTAGAGATCTCGGGACTGCCAGCCGCTGGACCTGTGTGGACGTTAAAGAAGGAGAGACTGCAAAAGATCATAAAAACCTTCCAAGATGAAGGCCAGAACCTGACAATCAGAGGAAAGGGGGTTCTACCAGCAACATTAGGACAGACGTGGGTGGAATTGGCGAAGACTATTCAGAGCTACATCACCTGTGAAGGCAGGAAAGACATGGTAAGACCACGACACCTTAAACTTTTAGCTGTATTAAAGCAGAAGTGCTCTGTAAACTTACTTGCATTTTTAAATTCATTACTTCATGATGTTGCATGAAGCATGAAAAAGGCATAGCATGTAGAATCAGTCGTAAGTCACCATGGGTTGATACGGTTGATAGTTAGCCATAGCCTTGCCCAACAGCAAAGTAGCTGGGAAGATCTAATTGCCATGATAGATGGGGGATTGACCATGCCATCCCCAAAATGTAACCATGCCACCAATACACCAGATCGCCCATTAAAACAAAGGAAATTAGTCTGATTAGCACAGATTAAAGGGAGGCTGGAAAATTCCCAAGGGGATACCATCCAACCAGTAGAGATAGACGATTCAGGGGATCAGCAACCCCCACAATTAGAAGGAGACGAAAATGAAAAATTAATGCAAGGAAATGAGAAAGGAGAAATGGAGGAAGAAACCGAGCAACCTGGGCAGGAGGAGGAAACAGGGCAGCATGAAGGCATCCCATTACAAAATCCATTGAGAGAAGATGAATTGGCCAAACATTTTGCCAATATGGGTGAATATGGCCAACCTCTCAGCCCACCAGACCTCCATGTTGAACAAGAACCAAAAGAACACTCTACTCAGGATAAAAATGCACCCGAATAATTACATGACGAGGAGGTAGAAAAGGAAAGTCAGCCTGTTCATGATGAAAGTATGACAGGAGAGAAAAGTGATACAGAGGACGAACAATCAGTTCCTAGCCAGACTACACTGGAAGAAATTCTGGAAGAAGAGGAGGTGGAAAAAGAAGTCACCCAGGAAATAATAGAACCAGCTAGGGTTCTTACCTCTGAGCAACCCGAACAAAACATCAAAGGAGCACCCTAAGAGGAAAACTAGGGAATTGGCCAGGATTGTAGTCTAGGCCCGAGTAAACAAACAGTTATTCCTTCTACGGAAGCAGAAGAAATCAAACAATTACAAAAAGAATAGCAAAGGTTACTAAATGTGATAGCTCAACTTCGACAGCAAATCAGGATTTTGAGGATAAGAAAGAGAACAAACAGAACTTCTAGGAAAACACATGCAACTACTCTAGTGAAACCCCCCAAGAAAAAGGTTCAAAAGACCCCTGTTCAGCCTGCTGTTCAAAATCCTGCTAAGGAACAATCTGTTGTTCAAATTGTTGTCGAAGAGCAGCCTGCTATTCAAATCACCGTTCAAGAACAGTCTGTTGTTCAAACTCTTGATAAAGAGAAAATTGTCGTTCAAAAGAAAAAGGAACAACATTCTACTATTACTCATATTGAAGTACAAATGGATGATATATTGACTCGTGACAAGGAAGTTCAGAGAGAGGCACAACCCTCTGAAAGGATGCAGACTATGAATGCAAGGCGATGTAATAGGAAGATTAAGGTGAACCTCCCGCTCACCACTACCTTGTGGGATAGTGATCCGAGGACGGTAACGCTACAAGAGGGTTTGATGCAAGCTCAGCAAACAGTAGAAAAACTCATAGAACAAACGGTTCCTCAAGAAAGGTATGAAGAATTACAGCAACAGCTAAGGAATGCCAATTTATCTGAAAGCCAAGCCTTTGAAGGGTGGCGAAAGGAAGAAGAAAAAGTCGCAAAGGTAACTCATAAGTTAGATATAGTTATCAAACAGATGGATACCTTATGCTCTTTGTACACTGACGTCCTAACATGTAGAGCCCCTACTAAGAATTATGCCTTGTTTTTAATGGAACAATATTTGCAATTGAAAATAAATGCTGCCAAAGCAGGTGCCCCTATACAAATTAATACCATAGATGATTTTATAAATTGTTGTAAGCACTATGGGGTAAAGGTTCAAAGATTATTGTGTGAATTCTATCTGCATAACCTTGTGTTAGACCAGGAGACCGAGCAGAACCCTAGCCCTTTCATTGGGGATATCCAATTGCAGGAATTTAGTTCACTTGGGGTTAATCAAATTGAATGGCTTAAAGCCTATAATGCTTTCCAAAGACAAGAAAACGGATTAGACTTGTGGGTACAAGCTAAGCCTAGGAATCCAATACAGTTGTGGAGGAAACATAGGAAGCTCATGGGGACTCCAAGTGTGATTGAAGCATTAGGAACCATTCATACAATAATCAATGGAGAGGGAATAGAATACTTTCTCACTATCAAAGACCTTGCCATTAATGCGCTAAATTTCGATATCAGATCTCTAATCCGAATATCCAACTCAATGAACCATTTAATTATGAAAATTTTAAGTTAGCCACCGACCGCTTGCACCTTTATCGCGAAATCATTTTGACGACAGGGCCATCCTGGTTAGGATATAGATTCCAGAGTCCAATTATTTGGCACCCTGCACCTGGATACCAAGCCCTGTATGAGATGCCTGAGGGTCAGTCAGGCCATTTTTTTAAACACCTAGTTATGCATCATGGCTATAGACCACCACATGAGATCCCATCTCCAGCCTACTCTCTCACTGCCTTACATGTCAACTACAATGTTTTCATGAGGGCATGAAAAAGGCGGGGTGTGGAGTACTAAAGAATGTATGTTTTTTGTGATTATTTTGGCATCTTTTCATTAAAAATTACAAACCCTTTTCATCATGAACTAGGTAGATAATAAGAAATTATGAAAAAATATGTAAGATTAATGTGCAGAACGAAAACACTGACAATTGTCATTTCTTATGCAGGAAGAGGGAAAAACGAAAGATTGTCGTTCCAAAGAAAAGGACAGGGCCAAGTTAACCGTTGTCCCTTTGCCGGGGAACCACATGCAAACAAGGAGAACCAAATTAAAGCATATTAGCCAGGGAAAGGAAATAGAGATATCGGCTCGGTGCAAGAAAGTAAAGGGATAACTGAGAGTCAATTGCTTTAACTATTTTTGCACCTAGACATCTCTGCCTTCGCCATTATAAAAAGGGGTAGCACCGTTAGCCTGGGGAGTGGTCTGTTATGTTTCTATGTAACTTTTCTTAAATTTGAGACTTTGATCATCGACTCTCGTTGAGAAGTGATTCGTTGTAATTCTGTTTTATGCATTAATACAAACTTGGTTGCTATTTCATCTTTGATACTGGAATAACCTCAAGCAGTGTGCCCCTGGAGGGTAAGGGCCCGGCCCTGGTGGAACACATGCTCCTGTATCATTATCTTTAGTTCTTGTGTGGTTTGTATTATCATCTTGAATCATTAATCTGGTGTGTATTGTTATCTTATATTGCATCTCTATTATATTTCATATATCGTTCTCTACAACAAGAAAGGCGTAATGTGCATTCTGATCCTATAATGTATTGCTATTTCTTTAAAGTCGTTAATTTAACATCGTTCTTTTCTACAGAATGCTATTGTTGTTTAATTGCAGAGTAATCAAGCTGTAACCTTCTTAAGCTATTATTACTATATTCGTCTATGGTTTATACTTCATACGATTGTTGTTCAATTGACATTGCAGTTCCATTATGAATTGTGATCGTTACCCTTTCTAATCGAGATTAATACTTGCGGTATCAGACTCAGATTACTGTTTTTCTTAATATCTCTGTATGTTGTGTGTATTATTTATTTCAGAAATGTAGGCTCTAAGCGTTGTTCTATATTTCATTGGTAATTGGTTGTCGTTCCATTTATGTTTGCTGTTTGATTTATCCTTTGAGTATTCTGTAGGATAAGGCTGTTGCACTTGTTTTTGTAGATTAAGGTGTTGTTCTTCATCAGATTTAGTTATTGTTCCATTTTTGTTGTTCCATTTCCTGTTATTTGCGTTATTGATTGCTTTGGTGTGCAAAATGATCTGAAACTGTAGTGGGCATTGGCATTTGTTTTCTAGTCCCCAGATTGACGATCTCTTCCTTGATTACTTTTGGTTACATCAGTTTCCAAAGGGATGGGTTATTGTTACTATACCCTTGACTGATACATTGCTTATTTTTCCAAATAAATGATTTAAGCTTCAAGTTATTTTTCTCTAAGAAGATTTTCTTTCAATCATCCATATACTCTTGTACTTTCTTGAGCACTATACTACTAGCATTACTCTAGCAAATGATAGCCTCAAACTGAGACACTCTTTGAAATAACAAAACGTTCCTGGATTGACAAATTAATGTGAGGTAATTAGAGGTGAAAGAGACCCTCTTTACGACTCGACAATAATCAATGGAGGTTCATAAAGCTTTAGGTTTTCAACATTTAATACTAAGTACATTTGCATATAAGCAGGAAAGTCAAGGCGAAAATCAGTGTCTCCAATCTTTGCCAATATGGTGGAGGGACCATATCGAATAGGTCTCAATTTCTTCTCTTCTCCCTTCTTTCTATCCTTGTTTATCTGGAGCAATACCTTGTCGCCAACTTGAAAATGATGGTCAACTCGGTGGTTATCATGTCGAGATTTATACTGAGCTTGAATCTTCTCGAACTGCTCCTGTACTGCCTAATGAATCACCTGTATCTGCTGAATAAACTTTCATGCTTTGTCGCTATCATCTTGTCCATTGTCATCCTCCTCTTTCCCAAACACCATGTCCAATAGATCTCTTGTTAGATAGCCAAAAAATGTCTCAAATGATGATCTTTGCGTAGATGAATGTGCTGCTCAATTGTATGCATGGTGCACATAAGGAAGTTGTTCATCCTAAAACTTGGGATGTTTTCCACAATAGCCTCGCAACAAGTGTACCACGGTATGGTCGACAACCTCTGTCTTCCCATCGGTCTGTGGATGAAATTTCTATACTTCTTTTCATCTTAGTGTCCATCATTCTCCAAAAGCTAGTCCAAAACTTCCCAAGAAAGTGAAAGTCTCGATCTGACACAATATATGTGGGAAACCCAAAATGGACCCAAACATATTGAAAGAAACAATAAGCGATTTGCTCAGCAGTGACCTTCTTTTTACAAGGAATTAAAATACACATTTTACTAGACCTATCCAAAATGACATACAAATAGTTGTGACCTTTCTTAGACATAGGACAGCCTCCTACAAAGTCCATGGACACACTTTACCATGGTTGAGTTGGAATAGGGAGTGGTTTGTAGAGCCCAAGTTTTCTATTAGAGGGCTTTGAAATAGAACACAACACACAACCCAAATTTTTCTCAATTAAAAAATGACTAGACACCAGAGAGGTATGTGCCTCTCAAATTACATGAACCCTTTCATCACTATGTATGCAAATTTTGCCGAGGTGGTAGACTAGATTTCTCTGCAAGTAATAATTTTCCACCTGCGATCCACGAGTCAATTTCACATATATCTCTTTAAAGTCACTACCATTAGCATATTGTTTTTCATAAATTTCTAACAATAAAGAAACATTTTTCAAAACTACAGATGCAAAAATAAGAGGGCAAGAAAGCATATTTTCTACTTGTTGTTGGCACTCTTCTTGTATCTTATTACCAAATGAAACTATTGGAGGAATCCCATCCATCTAAAGTGACGTGCTTGTTGAAGCTTTGTTTATGACTGAATATACTAAAAGGGATGATGATCCATACAGATGATAGTCTCCTTTCCAATTAGATAGTGTTTCCACTTCTCTACACTCTAGACCAAGGTGTACAACTCCCTGTCATATGTGAGATAGTTCACAACCACCTGGGAGAAATTATCTAAATGGTAACATACAATATTTCTTGGTTGCATCAATACAGTGCCCATGGCATAACCACTAGCATATATTTCAATTTCAAAAGGTTGTTGAAGGTTTGGTAAGGCTAACACTGGTACCATGTTGATATTCTATTTTAGTGTGTCGAAGGATTTATGTTGTTTTCCTCCGCACTAAAAAGCCTACTTCACCCTAGTCAAGGCCAAGGAAAATTTTAAGGATGGAAAAAAATTTTGAAGTTTAAAAACATTAGTGAATTTCACTAATCCCTAATATGCAAACTATAAAATGTTTATTGATATATTTGTAAAATTGCTCAAATTTATATTGATTCTATATATAGTCTCTATATAATGTTGGCAATTTTTACGATAAAATAATTTTATATTCTAAAATTTGGGCGGCTCATATTTTATAAAAATTGGAAATTGGCGAATAGTTTTTGAAGAAAAATCATGGAAAATCAGCCCACTAGGCAAACATTAGCCCCTAAAATTTTCCATGGGACACAAGGCGTCCAAGGGGGTTGTGATAATGAAGAAGTTCGCAATGAACCTTCTCCAATATTGTACCACGCCCAGAACAATTCAGATTTCTATAACATTCGTGGGCTTAGGCCAATTCATAATCACCTCCACTTTAGAAGGATCTATCCTCAATCGTCCATTACCGACAATGTGGCCTAAATAAATCAAAGAAGTCTTCCCCAACTTACACTTTGACATTTTCAAATATATTTTTTCATTCTTCAGAACATCAAACATCTTCTTCACATGACACACATGTTTATCCCATGTCTTACTATACACAAGAATATTGTCCAAATATAGAAGCACAAAATGATCAAGAAAAGGCCTAAATTAATCATTCATTACCCTCATAAATGTCGCAGGAGCGTTCCACAGTCTGAGTATCATCATCGATTCGAACAACCCCTATTTGGTTTTGAACATAGTCTTCCAAATGTCCTACTCTGCAATTCTAACCTAGTGATATCCACTATGCAATTCCAGCTTGGTAAAATAAACAACATTTTTCAACTAATCTAACAATTCATCAATGCAAGGGAGAGGATATCAATTCTTCACCTTAATCTTTTTTAGTGCCCTGTAATCTACTCACATTCTATATGTGTCATCTTTCTTTGGCACCAACACGATCAGTGAGCCACAAGGAGAAGAGCCTGATCTGATGTCTCCCTGTTTTAACAGTTCCTGCACTTGTTTCTTGAGCTCCTCCATCTCAATAGAAGCCATCTTTTACATGCCAACATTCGTAAAGGGGAATCATTTTGTAAATGCATCTCATGTTGGATTTCACGTTTTGGGGGTAATCCTCTCGGTATCTGAAACAATCCATCATAGTGATAAATAATTTCAAACAATTCTTCTTATGATCAAGATCACAACCTTTGCAAGAGTCAGTCGTCTCACCCTCTTTCGCTCTCATTACCATGAGCATGCACCCTTTACTGGAATTAACCAGTTGGTTAATCTATCCCACACTGACAAGGCTAGCACTAACTTTTCTATGATGAGCTCTGACTATATACTCTACCCCATTCTTTTTTAGGTGGTATTTATTTTCATGTCAAAAGAAAACTGCCTTTCTATCATATAGGAATGGGCTTCCCAAGATGATTCCATAGATGTCCAAAGGCACAACATCTAACTCTACCTCATCAACTAATTTAGAAGCAATAACAAATTTGGCCCTACACTGCTTGGTCACCTACAATTTGGCTTTATGCCCTACCCAACCAAGCGGGTATGGACTCAAATGAGGCTTAGTTTTAAGGCATAACCTTTTCACTAAAGACTCTGAGATTAATTTTACTTCGAAACTTGAATCAATAATGGTTTGCATATTTTTGTGTGTGGTATTTAAGGTTCTGAATTCAAATATTCCCCAATCTTCATTTTTATGTTGTCTATGTTTCGAGTCTAGAACTTGAATCAAACATAGTTTCCACCTTTGTATGTTTTGTGAAAAACTCTAATGTGGAATAACTCAATTCTCTTCCACTCATTACTTACAGGCTCATTCAAATAAATAGTACTTGCAACAGAATCAAAACTATCATTAATAGAGAGAGTACCTCTTGCGCCCATGGCTGTGATCAATGTCTCATTGCCAAAATCTTATCCAAGGTCATGTGTTGTTGCCACTGTCTTCTGCTTCCCCCTTCCACTGGATCTCTTTGGTCTCAACTTCGGATGCATCTTCCAGCAGTGGTCCTCATCGTGACCATCTTTCTTGCAATGAGTGCAAGATGGTGTTGCTTCGTCCCCTTTCTTGGCTACGACGGTCTTCTTATCCTTCCCTTTTCCTTTCTTCTATAATTTTCCATGTTGAGGTTTGAATGTGAATATTTTGTAGCAATCATGCATGAGCTACAAGAGAGAGTCAAGCAATAGCTATAAGAATTACTAGCTATGAAAGACCTAGTAATTTCTTATCTCGGGAAGGAAATGTTTACTAGAGGGATATGCAATAAACGAAAGCTTAAGAAAATTAGCCCATGTAAAATTCTAAGGAAGCTTTCTTCCAATTCTTATGAGCTTAGAAACTTGGGAAAATAGGAAATCAGGAGTGTTGAAGGTGAATATTTTGTAGCAAGAATGCATGAGCTACAAGAGTCAAGCAATAGCTATAAGAATTACTAGCTATGAAAGACCTAGTAATTTCTTATCTTGGGAAGGAAATGTTTACTAGAGGGATATGCAATAAACTAAAGCTTAAGAAAATTGGCCCATGTAAAATTCTAAGGAAGCTTTCTTCCAATTCTTATGAACTATAACTTCCATGACATATTGGTATTTCACTAATTTTTAATATAGCAGATATATATCCCTTCCAGAAAACTGCAGATGCAACTACAAGTGATGAAGAAAATACATACACATGGGAGGATCAATTTCTAAAAGAAATTATCAATGAGATTGTAGTGTTGGAAAAAACGGTGACCAAGAGAACTAGGAGAAAATAATATTTTGAGTATTTGGTCAAATGGAAAAAATAGCTAATAGAGGATGCCAGTTAGATGATATAAGTAGAAATTTCCAATTTTTGAATGAATGATGAAGACATGATGGAGAAGTATTTTCTTACCCGATATTCAAATACAAGATCATATCATTAGAAATATATTATACTGATATGAATAATTCCCCCTTTTTGTTTTTTTTTTGTAATTCATTATATTTAGCTAATAAAATCTATGTTAGTGCCAAGATTATGTTGAGTTGTCCTTATGGGATAGATGTAAGTATTCTATTAGGAGTGGAATTTATCCTCTATAATTGGGACAATTGTATAAATACTAGAGGGATATTAGTTATAACCTCAATTTAATCTTAGTGATAATTTTGTCTAGGCGAGGAGGACGAGAGAGTTGAAGTGGGTGAGAAAGAAAGATTCACTACATCCTATGTAGTTGTTTAGCTCTATGTGATAGAACTATTGAACCATGTGTAATTTCATTTGTTCTGTGTAATATAATTTTAGTTTGAATTATACTCTTTGTCCATTGTGGTTGATCTTTGTAGCCTTGTGAATACCTTGTGATGAGTGGAAACTTTTGAATATCCTCCATAGACATCTCTACATATATTATAACTCAAGCATAGTGAAGGTTCCCTATTAAATTATCTCACCCATTGGAGAATGGAGGGGTCATTGGTGTTATATCAAGTAGTGTATAATTAGAGAGAGAGGGAGAGAGAGCGATAGAGAGGAGAATCTGATGTTATTCAGTAATTCGAGGTTCACAGGATGAATTCTTATTTTGACCCAGTCATGATTTCCAGTTAAACTCTCACTCAAGTCTTGGGTCTCAACTCATGGCATAGCAAAACATTCCATTTCCTAGATCGAAGAATCAAATCCTTCAACAAGAGGTTCTAAGAAACTAGAGTGGTTTCTATGGGGAGGTGTTATAGCAGTAAGTTGAAATGAGAGTGGGGGGGCATAATAAGTTAGGGTTGTCCACATACCCTGGTGCTTTTCGGAGTGGTTTCCTCCATAGCCCCCCCTAACCCTTGGAGCGTTAAACATTGATGGGAATAGATGCCCCATGAGCCATCAAATTTGTGTATCATGTGATTGTGCCACTTGAAGGGGATCGAGCATTAATGAGGGCCCACAATGGCCTTGAGAGGTCTCACAATACTACTAGGACACAAATCATTCACGCTCATTATCAAGTCATCGAAACTTAGTATTCCATTAAAAGTATACTATGCATACATTATAATAGTGATTAGCAGATGAGGAAAGGTGAGAGTGAAACAATAAAACTAATTCAACATCAAAGAACACCACCATTGTATATTTTTCAATGTTTGTTGTGAAATTCAGGGGAAATTTGTAGTTTCCATGAGCGACCTCACTTGTTAAAGAGTCATATCATCTCGTCACACATCAGAAAGAGAGCATGCTCTTGGCATGTTGATATGTGGCACGAATGATGTTAGACATATTGTTGAGGGTGCACACAAGATAGGGTGAAAACAAGATGAGATAGGCTTTAGATGACATGAAATAGGCCTTGAGATAATTCAGTTGGATGCAACCTTGGGAAGGTGCCTCAAATGTCGGACTGATCATATATGAGGAGGGTGTGCTTGGGTGAATCAAAATAGTGATCAAGCAACATACGTGGAGACATGTGGTTGAGGATATGCTTGAGACAGGTTATCCCAAAGTCAAGTGAAGGGTCACAACACTTGACACTTCACCTTCAACCGATACTTATATGCATGGGATGAGCACAGGATGAGTGAGTGGAGAAGAAAGAACCCACACATACAACTTGATCAAGCAAATACATGGAGTGAGTATTTTGAAGGGAATCATAATGAAAGTTTGAGGTTTTTGTGTTTCTATTGTGCTCGGAGATGCAAAATATATTGTGCTACCCACCCAGGTGTGGTACAAGGTGCATAGTGCTACTAAAGTTGAGTTTTTGTATGAGATGAGTCAGAATGACTCAAACACTATGGATAGGGGGAATAAAAAGCCAAAACAAGGATGAAATGAAGTGAAAATGATGGAAGCCAAATAATTCTAAGTGAGGGGATTCAAAGGAGGTTGAGACAAGGTGAATCGAAGGCCAAGATGAGGTGAGCAGAAGGATTTTGAGGTGAGGTAGACTGAGGAAGGTAGAGAAGGGGTGAATCAAAGAAGGTTGACATGAGTGAATCAAAGCTTGCAAAGGTTTGAGCTATGGGTTAGGTGGCCAGGTTGCATGACCCACTGTGTCTTGTTTTCTTTTTATTTGGCATAGATATTTTTGATAGCTGAACTAAAACTATTGTAACACATTGTATTGTATATTTTTGAAGTCTAAAAATATATTGGTGGAGTGTTAAGCCCAAGGCTATTCCAACCTCAAATTTGATTTTTGCATAATTTCTAATGATGGCATGTATATATGTGATTTTGACATAACTATTATGTTAAATGTGAAGTGACAAAGATACACATGGCCTTAGTTGAAGTTTTATATTCCACTAAATAACTTAACTATGAGAACAGAATATAAGTCTTGATTTGTGAGGTGTAGTTGGGGTGTAGTATTGTTGAAGTGGTCTGTCCATTAGTGAGAATCATCTTGATTTCAAATAAATAGAGATCATGGGATGCCTAAAACCATGTGAAGTCTCTAGGGGCATGACATCATTAAAGGTTATGCAGGGACTCTACTGATCAATTGATTTTTTACTGCATATTAGTTTATAGTTTGACCATAATTTCTTTTACATTCACCAATGTTTAAGATAGGAAAAAATATATCTTTCATTTAATAATAAAATAAAAATATATTATTTAAAATGTGAGTGGACAATAGGATTTGGGTCTTATTACAATATTCACACTTTTCAATATAATATTTATATTACAAAAATTGATTTGATCTATGTTTTGAATTAAAATACAATGGAAATATTTGTCCAAGTTTATAAAACTTGAGCTAACCTAAGTCCAAGAAAAGCTGCAATATGATTTAGAACACTTCATAAAGAAATACAAACTTTATGAGCTTCAAATTTGTGTTAATTTCTATGTTCCACCTACTTCGTCAGAATGTCAATTGTGTTAGATTGTCAAACACCTCTTATTTCTTCATTACTCTACCAACCCATTGCATCACCACTTCTTCCCATTGCTTATTTAGTGAAATATGATCACTATATCAAACCTATGCATAATAACATTACATCACGATATTATACATATGCATAAAAAAATTACATTTCTATGTTAGACCTGTGCATAAAAACTTATTTATGCATTAACATTTTCAATAGAAAGTGAATTTGTATAGGAAGCGTCAAACTAGGATGAGGAATAGGAGTTGTTTCAAAGGATTGATTGGTGATATTAGATGTATTACAAGTGGTGTTTATGGTATCTCTAATGGATTTACTACTTCTTTTATTGGTTGTATGTATGTTTGTGTTGGTGCCAATGTAGTATATATTCATTCAAATGGGGGATTCATTATTGATTTGGCCTTAGTGCTACTTCCAAATCAATCAGTATGCTTGTATCTTGAACCTTTTTCCCATTCACATTACATAGTCCACAATATTCCACCAAATGTAAGGTCAAAATGAAAATATTAACTTATATAAGGCACAATTAAACGAATAATAATTGTTATACAGATGACAGACACACTAAGTAAATAATGATGCACAAAGTTGTATACAAATGATCCAAATAACAGTTTACTTCAAAATCACAACTTATTCTTGAAAGTTAAAATTTTTTTTAGCATAGAAGTGTTTAGCCCTTGAAACAAAAAAATAGTTCATTCAAAAACATGATGAGTAAATCTTTTGTTCAAATACAATGAAAAGGCCAAAATGACTACCCATGCTTTTATCCCAAAATTCGAATAAACTATGACCATAAATGATTCATTGACTTCAAAATGATCTAATTAGGAGGCTTTCCTTATCTAGGAATTAATAATTGCAAGTACTGACCATTAGTCATAGCTTCAAAACTGAAAAAGTCCTTCAATTACCTTGATAACCTTAGTTCTATCATCAGAATTCCAATGCTTATATGATCTGAAATTGGTCTAAGACAATTAATAAGGTATTACAGACTCATGTGCATGGATGTGCCTATGTTATTTTATGCAACGGATCGATAAGATTTTGAAATACACAGGTAATGAAGCAGTAATGGAAAACATAATAGGCAACCCATATAAACACAACAAATTTAATAAGGAGTTTACCCAATACTCCTAGGCTACATCTCCTGGTCTAGCCTTCAGTGGCAGCTTCTCTATTATGTCCTCGTAGTAGAGTTTTTACAACAGTTTTCTCAATTTGAGTCTCACACAACAGATACAAATCAGTAAGACTGTACTTGGATCCCCTAAGTCTTTGGAGTACACAAATTCTCCTTACTAACTCTCAGTCTCTGTTGACTACAATAGTACGAACCCAATTTGAGACTTAATACATGATAGGTGTACAGAGGAGTTCGCTTGAATCTCTCAAGCCTTCTCTAGAGTACACAAACTCTCTGACCCTCTCTATCTCTATCCTAATCCTGGCTCGATGTTGCCTTTGCTTCTGTAGGTCATCTTGGCTTCTTCTCTTTGCTTTCGACTTACTGCCTACTACTCTCAACTTTCTTCTCTCTCTTTCATTTTGTGGCTTTAAATCCAATCTGCTTCCTGATTGTTCGTTTTTGCTTTCCAGCTTTTCGGTTCACCTGACTCTATCCGTTTGAATGCCTCTGTCCTGTGTAATCAGTCACTATATAATGCTTCATAGGGAGGTGATCACCTATTTCATAACGGATGAGTGTTAGTTCTCTTGGACATATTTGAAACAACCGTTTTTTCCGTTAAATACAAGAATGCCTATGAAACACGACCTTCTTCCAACACATCGTCCATATCAGACTTCAAATCCTATGTGATCTTGCTTTATAATCTTGTCAAATCTGGCCATCCATCGGAATGCGTCTCCATTGTTGATCTGGGGGCCCCAGACCCAACATTCATTGTTCATATCAGGTGGCTAAGTAGCATGATGTTTACCCGTCCAATGTGAGCGGTTCTCTCTCTCTTCCCCAAGATGTGTGGCGATCGTTGTGTGGCATCAAGCGAAACTTGGTTGAAACTGCTTACAGCTCGAAGCCCGTCCGACATCTTGCCGGTTTTGTGGAATCCCGCTCCAACAAAACTGAAACAATATTTTTTGTGTTTTATGATTATTTCGTGTTCGGGTGCTTGGGGCTTCTCTTCACTGAGAGGTTTGCCCTGTGATATGCAATTCGCATATCGAAAACTACCTCCGCTGCTTAAATTTGTCCTTACATTTACTGGTTGGTGTCAGCACGCGTTACCATGGTCCGCCGCTCTGCGCGCTAGATCGACGGCCCTCATTGATCCACGCTGATCACCATTGTAACTGTCTGAGGATTCCCTCTGATAGCTTGATCTTTATAAGACTTTGAATATTTGGCTTAATTTTTAGAGAGTTCATGAAAACTTAGAGAGCGTTCTAGGATCCATTTTGGATCATGCCTTCCCATTGAAAAAGCTTTTGGACCACCAAAAGTTGGTTTTTAAGCATCAACCAAGTGAGGATATAGATTCCTCACTTGCCCAATTTCTATCCATCTTGCATTGCTTGGTTTTGAACCTTTGAGTCCAATTCTGAGGTACTCAACATCCCCTCTACGTGTAGTTCTCACCTTCTTGTCTAGAACTATATCTTCCTGCAATTCATTGAGATATTCAGGCAATAGATCATCAATAGAAGGCAATTGGCTCTGCTCTTCAGGATCTTCAATCAATGAAGGTTCAAACAGTCTCAAGCTTTCTGCATTAACTACTGAATAGATGTGCATGTAAGCTGGTAAATCAAGGCGAAAAGCATTCTCACCAATTTTCTCAAGTATCCTAAAAGATCCATACCTTATTGGCTTCAGCTTCTTACCTTCACCTTGCATTCTATCTTTGCTGATATACAGCCAGACTTGATCACGAACTTAGAAACTATGCTCGGTATGATGCTTATCATGACTTGCCTTGTACTTGGCTTGGCTCTTTTCCAGTTTTTCCTGTACTGCTTGGTGAATCTCTTGGATTTTTTCAATGAACTTGGTTGCCTTGTCCACATCATTGTGTCCATCAACTGCTATGCCTTTACCAAGGGAAAAATCCAAGGGAGACCTTGGTGTGAAACCAAAACAGGCCTCAAAAGGAGATCTTTGTGTAGAAGAATGTTTAACCCTATTCTAAGCATATTGCACATAACATAAATGTTCATCCCAAAGCTTGGGATGCTTGTTGCAATAGCCTTTGAGCAACTGGATCATTGTCCAGGTTGACCATCTCTGTTTGGCCATCTGTTTGTGGATGAAAGGTTGTGCTCTTCTTCAGTCTGGTGTCCATTAATTCCCACAGACTTGACCAAAACTTCCCAACAAATTGGGAATCTCGATCAGATACAATGGAAGTGGGTAATCCAAAATGAACACATACATGTTGAAAGAACAACTTTGTTGTTTGTTCAGCGATAATCTGTTTGTTACAGGGTATTAAAATACACATTTTGCTGAACCTATCCACAATAACATATAAATAGTCATGACCTTTTCTAGATTTAGGCAGTCCCCCAACGAAGTCCATGGAAACACTTTCCCAAGGATGGAAGGATGGGTGGAGTGTACAAGCCTAGTTTTCTATTGTTGGGCTTGCTTTTAGCACACATGGTACACCCTCTTACATATCTAGAAACTGTTTCATTCATTTTTGGCCAATAACAAAATATTTGTAGTTGTACAACTATTTTACTTACACCAAAATGACCTGATATCAAGGAAGTATGTGCCTCCCTAAGTATGTTAATTCTCTATGCTTGTGGGATGCATAGCTTTCCCAAATGATACAAGAGTCAGTCCTTAATATAGTAATCCAATTCTTCTACCTTTTTACCATTACTTAAAGATGCATATACATCTTTAAAGTCTATATCTTGAGCATATTGTTCAAAGTAGCTTTCATGTATTACTGAGTTATGCTAAAGTATAGTAGATGCATTTATGATTGGTCTGGACAACATATCTGCAGCTTTATTGTGAATGCCCTTTTTATATCTGATGACAAGATGAAACTATTGTAGAAAACCCATCCACCTATAGTGTCTTGATTCTTGCAACTTAGTTTGTGAGTGTAAACATCGAAGTGGTTGATGATCAGTATGTATAACTGTCTCTTTTCCCATTAGATAAGGTTTCCACTTTTTCACACTCTGTACTAATGCATACAATTCTTTATCATATGTGGGATAATTAACTACTGTAGAATTAAATGTCTCAGAATGATAACATATGGGTTTATCATGCTGCATCAACACTGCTCCCATGGCATAGTCACTGGCATCTGTTTCAATCTCAAAGGGTCTTTCAAGATCAGGTAGTGCTAGTACTGGTGTTGTACTAATCTTTTATCTTAAGGTGTCGAAGGCTTTCTGCGGTTTGCCTCCCCACTGAAACACCTTGTTCAATCTTGTTAAAGCATGTAAGGGAGCTGCAATCAAGGAAACGTTAGCAATAAACTTTCTCCAATACTGTGTTGCTCCTAGAAAGCTTCTAACTTCTGTAGCAGATTTGGGTTTAGGCCAATTTACAATGACTGCAACCTTAGAGGGATCTATCTTCAATTCACCACCACCTATAATGTGACCCAAAAAATTCAAAGATGTTTTGCTAAATTCACATTTTTATAGCTTAACATAAAGATTTTCCCTTTTCAAAACATCTATAGGTTGCTTTACATGCTTCAAATGTTCTTCCCATGTTTTACTAAATACAAGAATGTCATCTAGATATACAATGACAAAATCATCAATAAAAGGCCTGAGTACATCATTCATTACTCTCATGAAAGTAGCAGGAGCATTAGTTAAGCCAAAAGGCATAACTAACCACTCATACAGTCCTTGCTTTGTTTTGAAAGCAGTCTTCCATGCATCTTTCTCTGCAACTCTGACATGATGGTGGCCACTATGTAAGTCCAACTTGGAAAAGTAAACAGCTTCTTTCAACTGATCTAATAGATCATCTATGCGAGGAAGGGGATAACGATTTTTTATCATTAACTTATTCAGTGCTCGATAATCAATGCACATTCAATATGAGCCATCTCTCTTTCTCACCAAGACAATTGGAGACCCACATGGTGATGTGCTAAGTCTTATGAACCCTTTCTCGAGTAGCTCATGTACCTACTTTGTGATTTCTTCATTCTCTAAATCGGACAACCTGTACATTCCGATGTTAGGCAAGGGAGCATCTTGCTGCAAATTAATATCATGTACTATTTCCTATTTGGGTGGCAGACCTTTAGGTTCTTGAAATAGCATATCATATTCTGAAACAAATTTTTCTAAATCAGCTTGTTGTTTAGTATTACAACCTTTAAATACATTGGTTTTATCAAGTTTCTTTTCCTTTACAACCATCAGTAAAAATTGTTTGCATGAATTTACAATTCTTTTCACCTGCCCTGAGTTTATGAGAGTATAATTATTCTTGAGTTTATGAGCTCTTACAATATATTCGATTCCATATTTAATGAGTTGATACTTGTTTTCAGCTCTATAGAAAATGTCTTTTCTATCATACAAGTAAGGACTTCCTAAAACAATTCCACATATATCCAAGGGAATGATATCTAACTCGACCTCATATACAAATGTTGACCCAAAAGAAAACCTAAGTTTACATTGTCTAGTCAATTGTAGCTTTTCTTTATCACATACCCAACCCAATGGATAAGGCTTCTTGTGAGGTGTGGTTAGTAATCCCAGCTTCTTTACAATTTCTCCAAAAATTAAGTTTACGTGTGAGCCACTATCAAATAAAGTATCAATCTTTTGATATTGGAAATAACTCTAATATGAAAAAGCTCATGCCTTTTCCTCTCGTTTTCTTCATTATCAGTAGATTGTGTAGAATTACTAGTCGATGCTTCAAAATTTTTACCTTTTATACCTCTAACTGTGATTGTTGTTTCATGCCCTGAGTCTGACCCCAAACCCTTCTGAATAGCTATAGCAGTCTTCTTCCTTTTTCCATCGAACTTCTTAGGCCTCAGCTCCAGATGCAGAATCCAGCAATGTCCATCATCATGCCCATCCTTCTTGTAGTGGGTGCATGAAGGTTTGGTCTTTTGTACAGCATTTTTCTTCCTCTCTTTCCATTTCTTCTTTCTCTTTCCCTTGTTCTTGTTTGCAGTGGGTTTTCATGATCCCCCAATCTCTGGGTTCACATTCTTGCCTCTAGCCTTTAGATGGGTAGCTAGAACAGATACTTCATCTATGCTAGTATGGTTAATAATGAGAATGGTATGTCTCAAATAACTATGTAGACCACCTATATACTTGACCAAAGTTTCAAGTGAGTCTAAAGAAATTCCTAGAACCAAAGCTCTTTTTCTAAATTCTTGGGTGTAGCTTTGTACACTTTGCGCTTTTAATTAGCGAAGAGTTTGCCAACTCATCATAGCTTGCTGCATATAAGCTGGTTGATAGAATTGTTTTTTAATGGTAGAAACAAATTCATTCCAGGTAGAAAGAATTTTACCATGCTTCTTCAAATCAGCTTGTGTCTTTCCTTCCCACCATACTAGGGCAGTTTCCCCAAGGCGTAGGCTAGCCAAATGAGTCTTTCTCCTTTATGAATCGATGTTTTGCACTCTACAATATACATCAATCTATCTAATCTAGTTATCTAGTGTTTTTGCATTCAATTCTCCATCATAAACTGGAAAATCAAACTTCACATCTAATTTAATCAAAGAATATTTCTTCTTTTTCTTTTCAAGGCTTTCTTTATGTGAAGAAGATGATGATCAAGGTGATGATGGGGGAGATGGTGGAGAGGTATTTTCCTCTTTTCCTTGCCTTCTGGGTGGGCAACTAGAAGAGGTTCTTCTACTCCTTTATCTTGTTTGGAGGTTGAAGAATCTTCACCTTTACCTTTCTTAAATTCTCTATACATTTCTTCTACCATGGCTCTCATGGTCATGACACTGTCCGTGAACTAGGAGTTTGATTCCAAGGGAATTTCTTCTTCCATTTTCCTCCTAGGATAGACTCTTCCTATTTCTGGGTTAGCTTCAACCAACTCTCCTTCTCCTAATTTGTGCTTTGTCCTAGTTAGCATTCAACAAAAAAAATCTAGCACAAGCTTGTCTAACCTTAGCAACCTAGAGCTTTGATACCACTTGATCTGAAATTGATCTAAGACAATTAATAAGGTATTACAGACTCATGTGCATAGATGTGCCTATGTTATTTTATGCAATGGATCAATAATATTGTGAAACACATAGGTAATGAAGCAGTAATAGAAAACATAATAGGCAACACATATAAACACAACAAGTTTAATAAGGAGTTCACCCAATACTCCTGGGCTATGTCTCCTGGTCCAACCTTCAGTGGTGGCCTCTCTATTATGTCTTCATAGTAGAGTTTTTACAATAGTGAGCTCAATTTGAGTCTCACACAATAGATACAAATTAGTAAGGTTGTACCTGGATCCCCCAAGTCTCTCAAGTACACAAACTGTCCTTACTAATTCTCGGTCTCTGTTGACTACAATATTACGAGCCTAATCTGAGACTCAAAACATGACAGGTGTGCAAAGGAGTTCGCTTGAACCTCTCAAGCCTTCTCTGGAGTACACAAACTCTCTGACCCTCTATGTCTCTGTCCTAATCCTTGCTCGATGCTGCGTTTGATTATGTAGGTCAGCTCAGCTTCTTCTCTCTTCTTTTAGCTTACTACCTACTGCTCTCAACTTGCTTCTCTCTCTGTCAGTTTGTGGCTTTAAAGCCAATCTACTTCTTGACTGTTTGTTTCCACTTTCCAACTTTCTAGTTCCCCTGCCTCTATCCATTTGAATCCCTCTGTCCTATGTAATCAGTCACTGTATAACACTTCATAGGGAGGTAGCCACCTATTTCATAACAGATGAGTGTCAGTTCTCTTTGACATATTTGAAATGGCTATTTTTTTGTTAACTCCAAGAATACCCGTGAAACATGAGCTTTTGCCAATGCATCTTCCATATTAGACTTCAAATCCTATGTGATATTGCTTTATAATATTGTCAAATCCAGTCATCCATCAGAATGCGTCTCTGTCGTTGATCTGGGGGCCCCAGACCCGACGGTCATTTTTCATATCAGGCATCTAAGTAGCATGATGTTTAACTATCCGATGTGAGCGGTTCTCTCTCTCTTCCCCGAGACACGTGGCAATCGTTATGTGGCATTGGGTGGAACTTGGTCGAAACTGCTTACCACTTGAAGCCTGTTCGATATCCTGCCAGTTTTGTGGAATCCCACTTCGATGGAATCAAAACAATATTTTCCGTGTTTTATAATTATTTCAGGTCCGGGTGCTCGGGGCTTCTCTTCACTAAGAGGTTTGTCCTACGATATGTGATTAACGACTTGTCGCTAATCGCATATCGAAAACTATCTTCGCTGCTTAAATTTTGTTGAAAATGCAACAAGATGATGGAGCTTAGTGAAAAGAAGTTGCCTTCACTAAGTGGGGCCGCAGGCTATTTTTGGCGCAAAGTCTATTTTTAGACTATGTCTATTTTTAGACATATGGATCATGGTCTATGAGTTGCAGGATGTTATTCGTGGATGATTGGTCATGTTGGTAAAAATAGATGGACCTCTATTTTTAGACATATGGGCGGAGTCTATTTTTAGACTGTCAGGCTAAAAATAGAATAGTCGAATATTATTAGCTCTTAATAATATTTGGACTATAAACATTATCTTATTCTCTTGGAGCACTTCACTTCGAGCTACAAATGTGGCACATGCAGCTACCAGAAGCAAATCTGTGGTTCCTATGTGTTAAATTGAGCTATTGCATGGAGGACTTCAGTTAGGACTTCAGTGATTGAGTTCTGTGGAGTTGGATCAGGAGTTGATGGAGTTGTGTTCA
>APFE030088437.1:47234-59964 GCA_000404065.3 Pinus taeda
TGATTTTTTAATAAAAATAAACAAAATTAGTTTTACAGCTCACAGTTTACACATCACCCTTGGTTATAAAATAAACTTTTCACGTCAACTAAATATATATGAAACATAATTTTCATATATGAATATAGATTCTTCACAAATGCTTATGGTTAAATAAAAACAATCAGGTGAATGAAAAAATATATGTAAGTCTACAAAATCTGATGATTCTGACCACGTAATTTTTTTAATATATCTAAGTCTACAAAATCTGATGATTCTGACCACGTAATTTTTTTGCGATATATTTGATATGCTCTATTCTAACAACTGGGCTGACCATTCGTTTATATTATTTCCGATCTTGGCGGTATAACCGAGCAGCCTCGCTACAATTTGGATTTGGGTTACACAGTAATGAATGCACCCACTCACATTGTAAGAGGATAAATATTGATTAGCACTAATATTGCAGCTACTATACTTCATGAAGGATACTTCACACTGATTTATTATTTTTGTTCTATAAAAGTTATAAATCAGGTCAGCGAGGTCTATTGAAATTATCCTCTAGTTTATTTGAGTAAAATATTATTACAAATTTTAAAATATTTCAGAAGTTTAATTAGCTTGAATCTACTTAAATTGAATAAAGATGATAAATTGAATAAATAAAGAAATGAAACGATTTAAATTTATACCTTAAGGAGAGATGTGAAGTAAATTAAAAGAAAATGTAAAATAATAAAGATAGATAAAACTGATGAAAAATAGATGATTTTAGGACATTGAAATAGATAATAAATACAGGGTTAAAAGTAATGTTAGGGCTTTAAAAAGATTTTAAAATTATAAAATTATTTTATGATTATAATTATATTTAGTAAATAATGGATGTTAAAAGGAAGGAAATAGAAATCTGAATTATTATAGAGATATATTAAAACAGAAAACAGAAATCAAGGAGGAAAATGGAACAAGAGGAGAGGCTAGAGACAAGATTAGATAATTTTATAAAATTATTGTAAGAAATGTAGTTATAAAATTATTTAAATTCATTTTAACTACAAAAGGATTTTTTTACTTAAAAAAAACATTGATATAAATTTAAAAATACTATTGCATTTGTTAAATATATGAACTAGATATAGGTCAATTAAATTTAAATGAAAAAATTTCTTATAAAAATCTATGTTCTCATCAACCCTTTTAATATTATCAAAGTAAATAGATGACTTATAAACATGGCAAAGGTTAAAATATTGAAAAATACTTATGTAGAGATTACCTACTCAACATAATTACACTTATAACAAACCAAATAAACTCCACAAAATTTAAACCTAAATACAAACAACTAAAAATTACTTGAAATTAACTACTTTCACACCTACAAAAAAAATAAAAAGTAAAAAACTTTCCGAATTTTAACCTCTGCTCACCAAATTCTAACCTTGGACCAAGTAAACTCCACAAAATTTAAACCTAAATACAAACAACTAGAAATTACTTAAAATTAACTACTTTCACACCTATAAAAAAAAAAAATAAAAAACTTTCCGAATTTTAACCTCTGCTCACCAAATTGTAACCTTTTGAGCCGACTAGATTTTAACAACGAAAAATAAACTTCCTACGTGATAATATTGTATTTATATGGATATTGATTCCGGTTGAAAAGCTTAAATATCATAACATAAAATTTTATGATTATAGTTTCGACCCAAAAGGAGTTTATATTCGGGTTTCGTTCGTTAAATCATTGAGGTTAGATGGGAAAAAGAAAGAAGTCCGCTGCTTCAAATAAGCCGCGCAAAAAGCAAGCAAAATTAGAAACTGTTTTCAACTGTCCATTTTGTAGCCATCCAGCGGGAGTGGAATGTGCCATGTGAGCTATCATTCGTGTTTTTCAGTTCTTCACAATTTTATGATTTATATATGTTAATGCTTATGATTTATATATATATTAACGCTTATGATTTGTATATATTAACGCGCATATATATAATTTGCTCATGCAATAGGGATCGAAAGCAAATGATCGGAGAACTCAAGTGTAGGATGTGCGCAGCCGCCTACTCCATGACAATCAACAGTGAGTTTCCATGTTATTAACTTCTTAGTGTGTATCAAGTCACTTCTTTCATTCGAGATTCGTTTATCTCGAATTATAAGTTTTACATGCATATGGGCTAACCAATAATGATTTTTTCCTTTCTATCACTGTATTCAGATTTGAGCGAGCCCATTGACGTGTAAGTCTCCAGCGATCCGATGAAAACAAACTGTAAACTGTATCGAATGAAACATTATATTTTACATTTTTGTTTTATAATTATTTGAAACATTATATTTTATAATTATTTTTGTTTTAGCAATTGCATTTCATCTTGTTTACATTATAACGATTGTATTTCATCTCATTTGCAAATTTACTGACATATTTGCGTTTTAACGATTGCATTTCATGTTATTTACATTATAACGATTGTATTTCATCTCATTTGCAGATTTACTGACTGGTTGGATGAATGTCAAAAGGCAAAGCAATCAAATTCGGAGTGATAGAAACGTGAAATCGAGATCATGTGTTAATATTTGTATATTATTTACTTATTTGAATCCATCTAATTGGAATTGGATTGATAATTATGGTTTCTTATGTAATTAGAATCATCAAAAGAAAGAAAACATTTGCATGTCATTCAAACCTCCATGATTGAATTCCTCAACACAAAACAAATAGGGTAAGGAACAAGGACCTATGATTAAAATTTTATCTTGAATGTTGATTGTCAACCATGACCATAGCATATTCTTCCAAAATTCATCTGAATTGTTGATTAATGATGGCCTCCAGCCTTTCCAACACCGCTTAAGTTGATTAGACTGTGCGCATTCAATGTGATAGATGTTGATCTTTTATGTGGATGTACGCTCCTCCTGATATTTTCGGGGGTTTAACTTGCAGTACAGGTTATGGATTGTCAACTGCCGGACTCCCTCGTCAAGTCACTCCCGCCTTTTGTCAACCCTAGGCTTGTTTGCTTGTCATTTCGCCTATTCACCGTGTTAAACCCCTGCTCTGCTCTGTTGAGGTTTATCCACGCCTCCAAGTCACTCCAGCCTTTTGTCAACCCTAGGCTTGTTTGCTTGTCATTTAGCCTATTCACTGTGTTAAACCCCTGCTCTGCTCTGTTGATGTTTATCCACGCCTCCGCCGCCTCGTTCCAGCACTGTATTTTTGTGAGTGCTTTCGGGCCTCCGCCGCCTCGTTCCAGCACTGTATTTTTGTGAGTGCTTTCGGCCTTCCGCCGCTCTGAACGTTGAGTTACAATGGCGATGACAACGCCGTTCGCTCCTGCACTGTAACAATATTTTGGTTTACTGTTTCGTTGAGTGTTCTCTGCTATAAAAAGTTGTTTCTCGCTTGTTAATCTGTGTTTTTAACTTGTGACACGTCCCCGTCACTCTGTTGCGTTTCGACTCTTCTTCTGAGGTAAGCTCTGGTTCCGTGCCAGACTTGGTTTCCACTTCTCCTTCAGACCCTAACGCCCTCGCTCCTTGTCTTCAGGGTTATAGTTATCGTTTGGTTTTACAATGGCGCCTCCTCAACTCCAAGTGAGAACCATTGCTTCATAACTCGTTTGTTTGCTAACTTTAATAGTTGTTTCGTGGCTACAATTTATATTAACCTGCCTCCACTCCGTTTTGCAGGTTGCTCGAGGTAGCTGGCCGCCGTTGCTTTGCACTCTCTACGGTCTCTGGAAACCGTTCGAACCCTCCCAATCCTACACAATGGGTAGGGTCTTTCCGCGTTGATTTGATTGTGAATCTGTAGAGGGTTTAAAGACTTTTGTTTACAATAGTTGTAGTCACGTGAGCGGTGAACGAACAGTGCTTCTCTCGGCTGTTGTAACTCTCCTATTCGGTTCTGTAATTTTTACATTTTTTTTAATTAAAACCCTTATCCGCACAGAACTCTTTCTGGTGCTCTCGCTGTTATAGCTCTTTGGTTCTATTCTGTTGTATCTTTATCTTTGTCTAAAACTCTGTTTCGAAAGAAACTCGTTCTGGTGGAGCGTTAGACGCTGAGAACTCTTTGTGTGCCTTGGTTATAATGATTAATAAAATGAGACTGTTTTGGTTTTTCGTTCCCAGCATTTACATTGGCTGTAAATAACGTGAGGGTTTGTATTTCATTACCTGGTTGATTGTCTGCGATCGTAATTACTCGCCTTTCTTTAATTGGAAGTAGTTCTTATAGCAGCGCTCTGCTCTCCTTGCTAATGCTTATTGTCTTTGTTATTTCGAATATAATTTAGTCACATAGAATATACATCAATGCATGAAATTAATTTTAACAGTGGTGCTTCAATTGGTAAAAATAATTTTTATTTCAGAGGATTGTAATTTCTTTCTTTGTTTGAGGAATCCCCTCATTGTCTTTTTTCCGCCTTTTTAACATCTCGGAGGTGCAACTGCCTTCCTTTCCGGTTGAACTGTCCAACCAGAATTCGTGCAACTGCCCACCAGTTTCTTTTACAAAACTGTTGATTAACCATTAACTGTTTCCTAACTAAAACAATTCATAGTTTGTAGTTTCTATGGTTCTAATGACCCTCGGATAAAATGCTAATTTACTGTTAACTATTTCCTAAAAAAAACAGTTCACAATTTGTAATTGCTATGGTCCTAACGACCTTCTGGAAAATGAAACAAATAATAAAGAAAAGTAAAACAACCGACAAGTCTAATAACCTGTCCAGCTATGCATGTAGGATTTGTTTGTTCTTGTTCTCTCCACGAGACCGTCAACCACCTTCTGTCTCCTCGGAGCTGGATGCTCCTGCATCAGGCTCTCGGGGTGGCAAAAAGTCATGGCTCCGTTCCATGAGGTCGTCGACAGAATAGCCTGCTTTCTGTATCTGTGTTGCGTTAAGCCACGAACTGTTCTCTATCGGACGGTTCTTCCACTTGACCAAATACCACAGATATTCCTTCCTGCGTGTGCGCCTAGCTACCTGTGTGTTCAGAATCCTTTCGATCTCAAAGGGTGGTGCCATTGGCATCTGTCTCATCCATGAACCTTCTTCACAACTGGTGTCCCGCAGTGGCTTTGCTGTTGTATTGTCTGCCAAGTCATCGACATAAGGAAATAGATCTGCCATGTTAAAAATAGGGGAAATACCGATCCCTGGTGGCAACTGTAGTTCATAGGTGTTACAGGGACCGATTTTCTTAAATTTTAACTTTCTGTACTCTCGTTTTGGAAACCGTTCCTTACATAAATACGCAAGGACTTCATCTCCCACGTTGAACTGAATTTCCCGACGCTTTGTATCAGCTCGCTGTTTATACCTCTGACTGCTGTCCTGTAATTTCAGTTTGACTTGTTCATGTAAGTTACTCATTGCTTGGGCGAAATCTTCCCCATCAGCGCTTCATTTCTCAAGTTTCCCCAAATCTCGTAATTCATGCACTCCTCGCGGATGCATGCTGTACAAAATCTGGAACGGACTGTAACCAGTGCTGCGGTTAGGGGAATCGTTGTATGCGAATTCCGCCTGAGCAAGTACACGGTCCCATGTCCAGGAATTTTCCCCTTTTAAACTCCAAAGTAAGTTTCCCATACTTCTGTTTACTACCTCCATCTGACCATCAGTCTGCGGATGATAAGCGAAGCTGAACTGCAACTGGGTATTCAACTTTTCCCACAGAGTTCTCCAAAAATGACCCGTGAACTTTACATCTCTGTATGAGATAATGGATCTTGGAAGTCCATGCAACTGAACGATCTCAGTAAAGAAAAGACGTGCTATATAAGTAGCATCGCTGGTTTTCCTGCAAGGTACAAAGTGTGCCATTTTTGAAAATCGGTCTACCACAACCATTGCTGAATCAAAACCTCGTTGTGTCTTCGGCAAACCCATTACAAAATCCATACTAACTGAATCCCATGGTCGGCTTGGGATGGGTAACGGCAAGTAAAGACCAGTGTTCTGACTGTGACCCTTTGCCAGTTGACAAATTTTACATCTACTCACGTACCTCTGCACATCCCGCTGCAACTTTGGCCAGAAATAAAAATGTCGTACCTGAGCAATCGTTTTGTCGATACCGAAATGTCCAGCTAGACCCCCACTGTGTTTTTCCTGTATAATGTTTTCCCGCATAGAACAGTTGGGAATACACAACTGCCCTCCCTTAAACAACAATCCTTCCTGTAGATTATAGTCTAACCACATGTTGTTATTTCTTAACACTGGGTTTTGGCAAGCCTCATAGGCCTCCCTAAATTCAGTATCGGTCTGATACAGCTCTTTTGAGTGCTCAAAGCCCAAAACCTGCATCGTGCTTTCCTGTAGAAGCAACGTTCTTCTACTCAGTGCATCTGCCACCTTATTTGCTTGCCCACTAATGTGTTTTAGTACAAATGTAAAATTCTGCAAGTACTCAACCCAAGCTGCATGCTTATGGTTCAATTTATGCTGCTGCATAATGTACTGCAATGCAGAGTTATCAGTAAACAAAACAAACTCGTTACCTGACAGATAATGTCGCCAATGTTTCAAGGCTTGCACAATTGCGTAAAACTCCTTGTCGTAGGTTGAGTATTTTTGCCTGCTCTCGTTTAGCTTTTCACTGAAATAAGCGACTGGTCTGTCCTCCTGACTAAGGACTGCCCCAATGGCCATACCACTGGCATCGCAACGAACTTGAAAAGGTTTGTTGAAATCAGGCAGTCTTAATATCGGTCTTTCAGTAATCTTCTTTTTCAAAATCGGAAAACTACTTTCTGCTGCTTCAGTCCATTGAAAAGGCTGATTCATCTTCTTGATCGTATCCAACATCGGTGTGCAGATCTCGTTGAAATTTCTGATAAACTTCCTATAAAAACTGGCTAGTCCGTGGAAACTTCGGACTTCAAATAAACTTTTCGGAGAAGGCTAGCTAACTATAACTGCCACCTTTTCTGGGTCCATTTTTAGTTCATTTTCTGCAATGACAAAGCCCAGATACACTAATTCTCGCTGAAAAAAGGTACACTTTTTCAGATTAATTAGCAGCTTTTTCTGCTGCAACTTCCTCAACACACTCTGCAAATGTCTGAAATGTTCCTCTTTAGTCTTGCTAAAAATCAAAATATCGTCCAGGTAAACTATTACGAACTTACCATTAAATTCCTTCAGTACCTCATTCATCAGGCGCATGAATGTGCTCGGAGCATTGATCAACCCAAATGGCATCACCAGCCACTCATATAAGCCTTCATTCGTCTTGAAAGCTGTCTTCCATTCATCTCCTTCCCGAATTCGGATCTGGTGATATCCACTTTTCAAGTCAATCTTCGAAAAATAAGCTGCCCCACTCAAGTAGTCCATCATATCGTCCATTCTTGGTAAGGGAAACCTGTACCTAACAGTAATTTTGTTAATAGCTCTGGAATCTGTACACATTCGCCATTCTCCTCCTTTCTTTGGAGCCAAAACAGTTGGTACTGCACAGGGGCTCATGCTTTCTCGAATCAAACCTTTGTCCAATAACTCCTGGACCTGTTTCCTGATTTCTTCATGGTCTTTAGGACTCATACGATAAGTTGCTTTATTTGGCAGGCTTGCCCCTGGTATAAAGTCAATACAGTGACTAATACCTCTCCTTGGTGGTAATTCATCTGGAACGTCATCCACCACTATGTCCCCAAATTCTTGCAGCAACTTCTGAACTTCTCCAGGCAAATATGAAATCTGTGTATGAAGTATCCCCGCCTTTGGTCTTCTTATGACAGCAAAATTTATTTCGTAGTCCTCAATCTGTTTTACAAACTCCTTTCCGCCCATCAGTAGTGCCTTCACCCCACTGGTTTCTGCTGTATTTTCCTCTTTGATGGGTACAAGCGTGTGCTTGATCCCATCTTTAACAAACTTATAGTAGTTGGTTTTTCCGTCATGAACTGCACTTCTATCAAACTGCCAAGGTCGTCCCAACAATAGGTGACAGACATCCATTGGCATGACATTGCAAAGGATCTTATCCTTGTACCTACCGATCTGAAACTCCACCTCACATTGTTCGTCAACTAACAGCTGATGCCCTTTCTGCAGCCATGACACTTTGTAGGGAGTAGGATGCTTCAGTTTTTTTAATCCCAACTTTTCTACCATCTCCACAACCACTAAATTGTCGGTACTCCCATTGTCAATGATCAATTTACAGCACTTACCCTGTGACTTGCAGACAGTGCGGAACAAAGCCTTTCGCTGATCCAGTTCTGCAACCTCTTTTGCTGGTTTTAATAGCACTTTATTCAACACCAAAGCTTCACCTGTCTCTGGTGTGTTTTCTTCTTCTTGAGGTGTTGCCTCAACATCCTCCGGCTGAGCAACATAAGCTCCTCTTCCACCTGCTGGTTCACCTTCAGGACAGTCATACGACTTGTGTCCCAATTTGTGACAATGATAGCACTGGACAGTTCCCCTGCCCCGACCAAAACCTCGTCCTCGCTGAGCTAGTCGTCCTTCTCTAGTGCTATTGTCCTTCTCTGTTGTGCCAACAGACTTGGAACTGCTGCCTTCCTCATTTGAACCTGTACTTCTACCTCTACCAAAAACCTTACCTTTTCCCCTAACAGTTCCACCTCCTCTCTTGTCGTTTTGCTTCCGGTTAATTTTCTCCTCTGCCTTCAGTGCAAACTGGTAAGCTTCATCCAACGTTTGGGGTGAGAGGATACCGATTTCATCCAGTATCTCCCCCCTCAAGCCATTCACAAATCTGGCTGTCTTTTCTGGGGTATCTTCCACATACCCTGCTCGCAAATTCAACTTATAAAATTCCTCTGTAAATTCCTTAACAGTCATCCCTCTTTGTTTCAAGTTCTGCACCTGTCTGTACAACATGATATGATAATCTTTTGGCAGAAACTTTTCCTTCAGTTTTGCCTCCATTTTGGCCCACTTCTTTATAGGCTGTTTGTGTAACCTCTTCCTCTCCACTTGAATGTTGTCCCACCATAAGGACATATGTCCTTTCAGTTTGGTGGCGGAAAACTTCACTTGTTTGTCCTCACTGGTTTCCTCAAACTCAAAATATTTATTTACTTCACTCAACCAATCTAGTAACACATCTGCAGGCAAACTTCCGTCAGAAGTGGGTAACTCATGCTTGGCTTATGACTGGACAACAAAACTGACTTTAATAATCGAAGTTCCGGTGTCGCCCCTTCAAACTCGTCCTCTGGTTCAGCCACTTCTTCATCACTTTCATCTGTTGGGTCTCTCCTTCCCCCAGCTTCCACCACTGTCAATCTTTCACGCAAAACGCGAATATCCTCACGAAGTCCCTCTTCTGCTATCCTCCGGACCGCTCTTCCCCTTCCTCTTCCTCTTCCTCTTCTGTCAACCTCCATTTGCTCCTATTCAACAAACCAGCTCTGATACCACTTTTGATGGCCTCCCGCCTTTCTAACGCGGCTTAAGTTGATTAGACTGTGCGCATTCAATGTGATAGACGTTGATCTTTTATGTGGATGTACGCTCCTCCTGATATTTTCGGGGGTTTAAGTTGCAGTACAGGTTATGGATTGCCACCTGCCGGTCTCCCTCGTCAAGTCACTCCCGCCTTTTGTCAACCCTACGCTTGTTTGCTTGTCATTTCGCCTATTCACCGTGTTAAACCCTGCTCTGCTCTGTTGAGGTTTATCTGCGCCTCCGCCGCCTGGTTCCAGCACTGTATTTTTGTGGGTGCTTTCGGCCTTCCGCTGCTCTGAACATTGAGTTACAATGGCAATGACAATGCCGTCCGCTCCTTCACTGTAACAATATTTTGGTTTACTGTTTCGTTGAGTGTTCTCTGCTATAAAACGTTGTTTCTCGCCTGTTAATCTGTGTTTTTAACTTGTGACAGGGTCCCCGTCAGTCTGTTGCATTTCGACTCTGCTTCTGAGGTAAGCTCTGGTTCCGTGCCAGACTTGGTTTCCACTTCTACTTCAGACCCTAACGCCCTCGCTCCTTGTCTTCAGGGTTATAGTTATCGTTTGGTTTTACAATGCCGCCTCCTCAACTCCAGGTGAGAACCAGTGCTTCATAACTCGTTCATTTGCTGACTTTAATAGTTGTTTCGTGGCTACAATTTATATTAACCTGCCTCCACTCCATTTTGTAGGTTGCTCGAGGTAGCTGGCCGCCGTTGCTTTGCACTCTCTACGGTCTCTGGAAACCGTTCGAACCCTCCCAATCCTACACAATGGGTAGGGTATTTCCGCGTTGATTTGATTGTGAATCTGTAGAGGGTTTAAAGACTTCTATTTACAATAGTTGTAGTCACCTGAGCGGTGAACGAACAGTGCTTCTCTTGGCTGTTGTAACTCTCCTATTCGGTTCTGTAATTTTTATATTTTTTTTTTATTAAAACCCTTATCCGCACAGAACTCGTTCTGGTGCCCTCTCGCTGTTATAGCTCTTTGGTTCTATTTTGTTGTATCTTTATCTTTGTCAAAAACTCTGTTTCGAAAGAAACTCGTTATGGTGGAGCGTTAGATGCTCAGAACTCTTTGTGTGCTTGGTTATAATGATTAATAAAATGAGACTGTTTTGGTTTTTCATTCCCAGCATTTACATTGGCTGTAAATAATGTGAGGGTTTGTATTTCATTACCTGGTTGATTGTCTGCGATCGTAATTACTCGCCTTTCTTTCACTGGAAGTAGTTCTTATAGCAACGCTCTGCTCTCCTTGCTAATGCTTACTTTCTTTGTTATTTCGAATATAATTTAGTCACATAGAATATACATCAATGCATGAAATTAATTTTAACAGTGGTGCTTCAATTGGTAAAAATAATTTTTATTTCAGAGGACTGTAATTTCTTTCTCTGTTTGAGGAATCCCCTCACTGTCTTTTTTCCGCCTTTTTAACATCTCGGAGGCGCAACTACCTTCCTTTCCGGTTGAACTGTCCAACCAGAATTCGTGCAACTGCCCACCAGTTTCTTTTACAAAACTGTTGATTAACCATTAACTGTTTCCTAACTAAAACAATTCATAGTTTGTAGTTTCTATGGTTCTAATGACCCTCATATAAAATGCTAATTTACTGTTAACTATTTCCTAAAAAAAACAGTTCACAATTTTCAATTGCTATGGTCCTAACGACCTTCTGGAAAATGAAACAAATAATAAAGAAAAGTAAAACAACCGACAAGTTTAATAACCTGTCCAGCTATGCATGTAGGATTTGTTTGTTCTTGTTCTCTCCACGAGACCGTCAACCACCTTCTGTCTCCTCGAAGCTGGATGCTCCTGCATCAATTAACAAAGTTAACTGAGGAGAAGACTTAATACTCCCGAAGTGGAGAGTAATTGGACACGGTAAATATGTTTCCATTGTAATAATGTATAGTCTTACATACAAGGATATTGTAAAACAGTAGACCAAAAAATGTTAGAACAAGATTGCAACCCATTAAGTGAGTGTCCACATAATCATGATTAATTAAGGACATATTTTTCAATAGCATCTAGAATCTCTGAGTTAGATAATTCCAACCACTTTATTATGGCCAAGCTTTCGATCTAGCAAATTTCTTCAAGCATTCTAGGGGTACAAAAATTTGGAAAGTTTTTGTAGCCTCATCTTGTTGTTGGGCACTGTTTCAATCTTGAAGACTGTGACCCCTACTCGATTTATTCCCGTGGTGTTTCCTTTGCGTCTTGAAAAATAGGGCAAAGCTCCCAATCTCAAAATTAAGCATCGAAGGGGATTAGAACAATCAAGCGAGAGGGTACAAAATAAAAGCACATTGTAAAAGAAAACCAAGGATTTATCCTACTACAATCCTCTAGAGTTACACAAAAGATATTGAAATTACATCCAAGAATGCAGCCACTAGTAACTAAAATACGACCCTGGCCATCAAACGTCGTTCTCGAGCCAATGGTTGTCTCTAAGTCACATGTATTCGGTATGAAAACAAAATCAAGACGAGAGTGTATGATGATGGTTTATAATAATAGAAAAAAAGCATCTGACACAACATATTTATCAATAATGAAAAGAGGGAAAGGCATTTAAAATTACCAAATATTTGCAGGCTTTCTAGTGACATGGGTGCACCACAGACACGTTTGAAATCGAGACCATGAATTAGGTGCTCCCCATAATGCAAAAAATTTGAGTCCGGAATAATTGACCCTACCTGCAGACTTGTTACTTCCAAACACACAATTAAAAACTTACCATCTATAGAGTAGCCTCCTTGACTTCTGTTTTAGATTGGGGATGAGGTGAACTCCCAACACTTTGATGTCGAGCCACCAATTTAAATCCAACCACATAGCATCCTAGTGATTATAGTCATTTACTATGATAACCTTCGAACCATAGATAGCCTTCACGCGTAGGGCATCTAGTTGGTTTCGCTCAATGCTTTGCCTCAGCTGATCTATTTACAATTCTCTCCCTCTTCGATGTTGAGTGCCATAGCGGAAATAAAAAACTGGATGCTTAAGCGTGAATTTGGGTGGCATCACCACCCCCTTCATAACGCCATGTCCTTTCAACCAGGTGGTGGACACAATCCCACACATAACTATTACCATGAAAATCACACAACTATTACCATGAAAAACAACCCATAAGGGGAATAATAACAATTTTTTTAAATAGAAATATAATTTACTTAATAATTGTGATTTTTATTTATTTATTTCATTTTATCAACCCTAAGGTGTACCATCAAGTACATGTTTGGATTCT
>APFE030088443.1:1748-20292 GCA_000404065.3 Pinus taeda
AGTGGGAAATCTCTGTGTATATGTGTTTTATGTGTTACGCTCTCGCATTTTTATTTTTCCTGTGATTTAGAATTTGTATGCAGGTAATTTCTGTACGGGGTTAAAACCTACATGCAGCTCCCAAATCCTTCATTGCAAATGAATTTGCCAATTTTCTTTTGAGCACATTTATTTCCTACATGTTAGACCCTGAACAAGCATGTCATCTACATACAATAAAACTATAATATAGCTACCATCATTTTGCTTTTTCAGATAAACACAATGATTAGAGTGACATCTAGTATAACCTTGTTCAGACATAAACTTGTCAAATTTTAGATACCACTACCTTGGAGCCTGTTTTAAGCCATACAAGCTTTTCTTCAACCTGCACACTGGTTTCTCCTTCCCTTTTACCTCATATCCTTTTGGTTGTTGCGTATATATCTCTTCCTCCAAATCCCCATGTAAAAAGTTTGTCTTTACATCTAACTACTCAAGATGCAAATCTTCAGCTGCTACTAGACTTAAAATAGTTCTGATTGAAGTCATTTTAACAACAGGAGAAAATATCTCATTAAAGTCTATACCCTTTTTCTGTGCAAACCCCTTCACCACAAGTCTAGCTTAATGCATTTTTCTACCTCCATCTTCTTCCTTCAACCTGTAAACCCATTTATTATGTAATGTTTTTTTACCTACAGGCGATCCGACTAAGTCCCATGTTTCGTTATGTGCTAAGGAGTCCATCTCTTCTTTCATGGATTGCTCCCACTTCTTCTTGGTTTTTACCTGTGGTGCTTCTTCATAACATTCTGGTTCACTAGAATCAGTCAACAATACATAATATAATGAAGGAGAGTATCATTCAGGGGGTCTACTTATCCTGGGAGATATTCTAATACCACTTTCAGGTGTTTGAGGTGCTTGTTGTTGTTGTTGTTATGGCTATTGATCATTATGATTTTCAAGCACCTTCACTTTTTCTGTGATCTCATCAAGCGCCATGTATTCTCTGTTTTCTTTTTCCTATTTCTTTTCTTGCATCTAGTCCTTATAAAAAACCTTTTCATTGAATATGACATCTCTACTCCTAATGATTTTTTGTTTTTCATAATCATAAAAACAATAGCCAAAATCATTAACACCATATCCAATAAAGGTACATTTCTTTGATTTTGCCTCAAGCTTTGTTCTATTTTCTTTATTAATGTGGACAAAGGCTTCACAACCAAAAGTCTTTAAAAATGAGTAGTTTGCCTTTTTACCTATCCATGCCTCCTCTGGAATACCACCATCCAAGGAACTTGAAGGCCCTTTTTTTATTAGATAAAAAACAATATCTACAACATCTGCCCAAAATTGTAAAGGAAATCCTGCATGCAATCTCATGCACCTTGCATGCTCCATGATTGTCTTGTTCATCTTTTCTGACACACCATTTTCTTGTGGTTTTCCTGAAACTGTCTTCTCTCTGCGAATTCCATTCTCTGAACAATACCTATAAAACTCTTTGCTGCAATATTCACCTCCATTGTCTGATCTGAGACACTTCAACCTTTTTCCTATCTCATTTTCAACCAAATATTTCCATTTCTTGAAATTATCAAATACATCATATTTATTTTGAATACAATAAATCTAGTTTTCGTGGTTGCATCATCAATAAAAGTAACACAATAACAAGAGCCACCGAGACATGATAGCTAAGCAGGTCCCCATACATCTATATGCATAAGCTCTAATTTTTCACCTTCTTTTCTTTCCCAACTCTGAGGAATTTGACCTTTTTCTGTTTTCCATAAACACAATTCTCACCGAATTTTAAATCAACATGCTTCAAACCTAGCAACAAATTTCTTGAATAAGAATCTTCATCCCCTTCTCACTCTTGTGCCCAAGCCTATGATGCCACAATGACGTATCTTCTCTTGTAGAGGTTAAAGCATTAACATAATTAGAATACCATTGCATAAATACAATGTACCAGCCTTTCCTCCTTTTGTTATTTCTAAGGCTCCTTTAGTGACCTTCCAAGATTTATCTGTAAAAGTAGTTACACAGCCTTCACCTCCCAACTTCCCTGTTGAAATCAGACTTTTCTTTAGATCTAGAACATGCCTTACCTCCTTCAATAGCCATTGATTTTTATTTTCTATTTTATTAAAACTTTACCCATTCCAATGATTTTACAAAGTCTATCATCACCCAATCGAACCCGTCCAAAATCTCCTTGAAAATAATCATGAATATGTTTCCTATCACGTGTGGCATGGAATGAGGCCCCCTGAATATACCACCCAGGCATCAATAATATTTTTCTAACGAAAGAATCAAAGCATCTTGCAACACATCACCTATCACATTTGCTTCATGATTGTTTTCTTACTACGCATCTCCTTCTTTTCCCTTTTGAGACTTGTAGTCTTTCTTTAGGTGTCCTTTTCTCCCACATTTCCAGCATGCTATCCCCAATCTGGACTTGGATCTTCCTTTCCTTGACTTACTGCAATATCCTGGGCTCTTTCCTCTTTCCATTTTTCTTCCCCTAGTCTCTACAGTGAAAGCATTACCTAATGTCTCACTGGAGCTTTTCCGTCGCATTTCCTCGCTAAGGATTGCACCGACAATATCATCAAACTTTAAAGTACTAGATCTAGAGACAGAGTTACTAATAGCCATAACTAAACCATTCCAACTTTCTGGCAATAAGCATAGAAATAACAGATCCCTAACTTCATCATCAAAAGTTACTCCTATAGAACTTAATTGACTAGTAACTGTATTAAATTCATTTAAATTATCAGCAACAGATCCACCTTCTCACATATTCATATTAAGTGAACACTTCATAAGAAATACCTTATTTGAGGCCGATGGTTTTTCATATAGTTTGGCCAATGCCGACATTAAACCCTTTGTTGTCGTTTCCTTTGAAATATTAAATGCCACTGATGTCTCTAGGCACAGCCATATTGTTCCAAGTGCCTTTCTGTCAAGAATATCCTGTTCTGTGTCTATCATACTCATGGACTTCTTTGTCTTTCCGCTTAATGGTAGGTATGGATATTTATGATACAGATAATCTTCCATCTACATCTTTAATAGTTGGTAGTTTTGGCCGTTAAAGCTTTCGACCCTAAACCTACCATCTTTCATCATTTCTCCCACTCAAACCTGGAATCCTTCTCCTGCGAGTTTATCATCTAAATAGACCTTCACCTCTAATACTAGTTGTTAGAAAATTATATATTACATAACAATGGAACACATAAAATATATTGCAGAAATATAAACACAAAAAACACATAAAACAAGAGAGACACAAATATACATGGTTTACCCAATTTGGCTACGTCCACGGAGAAATAGCCAATCCTTCCTTTTATATTATCCAAAAAACTGAAGAGATACAACCTACAGCAAATCCAGTGTAATTCCCTCTTTGCTCTCACACAATCTCCTCTCTCTTTATCACTCAGAATACATGTCTACATAGACGCAATACAATTCCCTCATATATAGTGAGGGGTTTCCTTCTAGGGAAAAGAACCCTACATTAAACATAACATCTACCGTTAGATCTTCGCTTAACAAACAACCTAGATTGACTACGAAATTACAAAATTTTACAAGGAAATTTTACATCTACTTTTAGCTTCAGGGGCACTGCCCCCGATCCCTCGCTAGGGAGGGGCTCCAAATAATCGTCATCGCCCCCCCTGGACCCCCCTGATGGCATAAATTTTATGGGTGGTGTTGCCGCCAGATTACGAACTGGGGTCTAATGTGGCGATACCTATTAATAGAGAAGATAATCAAGCTCCACACCCAACATTTTTATAACTATTTAGTTCATAACATAAATTTATAACATAAAACTCTATAATTATTTAACATGTATAACATAAAATTATTTAACATAACATACACATATATAACATAGGATGTGACACGAGAGATAACTAGGAGAGAGGAAAAGGTGGCGCTTGTATGCATTAGGTTTTCGTCGAGTGGAAATGCGGGAAGAGGTTTGGGAACTAAGAACTGCCTCTCAGTGGAGGCGAAGGGAAAACACGAGACCGAGGCCATAGGCCTGTGGTGGTTGCTCAAATTCGGGTGGGAGCTTGCAGCTTCTCCAAAGAGGCAAGGTCATCTTGGTTGGTGGAGTGCAGGGGATCGGGAACATTCAGATGGAGAAAAACATGGCCAAGTGGCAAGTCTCACAATCGGGGCTACAATGGCATTTATACTCTGGTGCAAGCATTTCACAACCCTACTCGAGATAGTTGGAGTTGACTCATCCTTATTGGATTGAATGAACAAGGTTACTTGGATGCAGGCAGAAACAGATTATATTGTGGCCTTTGTATTTAGGTATCTCTGGTTCCACTCTCCAGGACTCCATTGTTGTCTCATCTTTTCTAATGTCGTTTACCTATTTGGACAAACTATATTTTTACCAAATATGTTGAAATTCCTACATATTGATATTTTTGTGGCAATCGAGCACTTGAAACTACCATGCCTGCGTGCTTCCTCTAAGCTGGAGGGGAGAATAATGGATTTGCGTGCCCTGGATTCTACGGTAAAAGGGGAGAAAGACTCATGGATATAGGATTGCCACAATATTTCACACTCTACTAGGACAGAACCTCATCAACAAATGTGATTTGGCTCAGAAGGGGCGTCTCTTATTTCGACATGTTTCATCGATTGGACCAGTCAAAGCATGGGGCCATATCGAACATCTGAGGTAGATCAGATTCTCGGCAACAAGAAAGATATCGACGCCCGACAACTGGTAAATTATTCCTACTTTCAAATCTTTCTAAAGACCCCTATTGGTCATTCCTTATTAATTTGGGTGAATACATCAGATAGAGCGATACAACTGAAGCATTACATCACACAGAAAACTGGATACCCTGCATATATGCAAAACTTGATATACAAGGGCATAATAATGCAAGATTACCTTCTCCTCATGGGTTATTACATCCTATCAACATCCTACATAACCCTTAACCTGAGACTTAGAGGAGGAGTTGCGGCCTCCAGTAAAATTAAAAGTCTAGGAGAAGGTATTAGTATAAGCACACAACATTAAAACAAAAGAATATAATGGAGGACCATCCTTCAAGAACATTCTACAAGGAAAAAACATAGACACGGAACCAATAAAACAAACTAGTACATCACCCATTCCATACATGGTGGAGAAACTGAACTACACTCCACAACTAAACATAGAAGCTCCAGAAACAGATGAGTATTGTGCCACATTTGAAACACAAGCCATTATTTTCCATTTCAACTGCTTTTGGCCAAAACCAGTGCAACTTTTTCACTAGATTTTTTATAATTGGACATTACAGTGTGAAATACACCTATTCTCCAAAGGTTTCTTCATTGTAAAATTCCCATCATCAAAGGAAAGAGACATTATCCTACAGGAAGGACCATGGTTTTGGGGATCGTCAAGCCTCTTCATCACACCTTGGTTTCCATATTTTGATGCAAATACCATGGTCTTTTCGAGGATGCTGGTTTGGATTTGGCTACACAATCTCCCCCTTCATTTCTGGGACAACGGGGTCCTAACAGGCATAGGGAACAACATTGGGAAGTACATCAAGACAAACACCCAAAGAATGGAGGAAAGGGTCTTCACATTTTCACAAATATGTGTGGAATTAGATCTTAGCAAAATATTACCAGGTCACATTCAACTGGCCCACAGATAATGGAAGTGGACACATACTATAGATTATGAGAACACAACTTTCAGGTGTAGAAATTGTAGGTAGACAAGGCACCTTCATAATACTTGTCCTGAAGCCAAGAAAGATACCCAAAGAAAGAAGAAGATTGTGAAACAACCCAAAGGTTGGCAATCCCCCCCCCGGAGTCCGAAGAGGAGGAGGATGAAGTTGAGGATGAACCCTCACCCAATGGGAACAACCAGACACCAAATGAACCAGAAACATAGGAGGAAACCCCACAAGACCCAATTAAACCTAAAAAACAGTCGATCCAACCAGACATGATACCAGAAGAAAGGGATAACAGTAGGAACAAGCATATACACTCATCAGGAAATTCAGATTCAGACAAGGACATGCAATGCTTGAAGTTGACAATCAACTCGCACTTGTCTCTTCGGTGTCATCTCAAGGGGAATGGCACAAGGTCGAGAAAAAAAAGGGAGAAAAGCATAGCTTTTCTCTTCATAGTTATATTAGTTTTCTTTTTGTAGGTTTCTAATTATCATAAGTCATGGACTTGATGATGCTATGTTTCTTAGTAAGATGCAAGATGTAATTTTGTTTTCATTAATAAAAGTATGCTTTTCTCCTGGGAAAAAAACATAGGATGTAACAGACAAACACACACACACACACACACACACACACACACACACGTATAACTATATTATAAAGTTACAACATATCACATAATTAGATATATTATAGTTCTATATATATTGTTTATAACATAACATAGTTCTATAATTATTTAACACACACACACACACACACACACACACACACACATATATATATATATATATATATATATTTCCCTAAAATTGCTTCTACTTGGCTAAGAGCTCGTCTTCCTCAGACGTAAGGAAACAGGTTAATGACCCAAGACCTAGAAGCATCTGGCAAAAGTGAAAGTTTGCCCCCCTTACAGACCACCAGCGGGTTATTCCACATTAGGGGAGTTTTGAGGTATAAAATGGGCCTCCTAAGGAAATTATAAAATAATAGTGGAAATAATAAAATAATATTAGATTATATCATCAAATTTTAGATGGAAAAAAGAGAAAACTATTTTTTCAACTTGTATTTTCAACTTATATCCCTATGGGTTTACTCAAATTTTGAGAAAAATCACTCGTTGGATAAAAAATTTGATTCCTTTTCCAAGGAATACCCATGTTGCATCCTTTTGGTGGACTCTGCTACATGTGTTGTGTGTGGAGCATGATTGTTCAAAGGTCTTTGTTTCAGTCGGATGTATACCCCAGGAAGTTTGTACACCCCTCCACGTGGGGGGGTGTGGAGGGGGGGACTTGTCCCCCTCGCGGGGGTCTGGGGGGGCAAATCCCCCCTGGCTGGGGGGTCCAGGGGCCAGCGGTCCCCCGGCGGGGGCTCGGGGCAAGCGCCCCCGAAGCTAAAAACAGATGTAAAATTACCTTGTAAAAGTATACTAATTTATAGTCAATATGGGCCATTCATTAGGCGGATGATCTGACGGTAGAACTTATGTTTAGTTTAGGGTTTTTTTCCCTAGAAGGAAACCCCTCTCTTCATATGAGGGCATTGTATTGAGTCTATGTAATATATCTGAGCGAGAAACAAAGAGGTGAGACAGTGAGAGAAAACAGAGGATATTACAGCGGATCTGTTGTAGGTTGTGTCTCTTCATTTTGTTGGATAATAGAAAGGAAGGACTGGTTGTTCGAGGTGGATGTAGCCCAAACTGGGTGAACCACGTATATCTGTGTCTCTCTTGTTTTATGTGTTTTCTGTGTTCATATTTCTGCAATATTTTATGTGTTCCATTGCTCCGTAATATATAATTTTCTAACAACATGAAAGATGATAAATACATGAAAAAATGTGATTACAATCACGTTTTTCATGTATTTCTCTTTTCTCATGTCGTAAGGTCCATCGAAAGTATGCAACATGGGTACTCCTTAGATGAGGAATTAAATTTTTCATCCAACAAGTAATCCCTATGGGAATTTTAGTAAAACCTTAAGGAGATAAGTTGAAAATACGAGTTGAAAAAGTAGTTTTATTATTTTATTATTTTTTAATATTTATACTTCTTTTTAACTCCAAATGGTGCAATCATCCCCTATGGCTACATCATCATCTTGATCCTATTGGTTCTTAAAAAATTAATTTTGGTTGTAATTTTTTCTAGGTGTCCCATTTTTAAAATCAAAATCCTTAAAAAGTAGGGGGGGTTTTCCTTGAATTACGGTATAATATATATATAATATATATATATATTATATATATATATAATTATATATATTATATATATATATATATATATAATATAAATATAATATTATATATAATAATATATATTAATATTATATATAATATATCATAGTTCTTAACATTTAACATAGCATAACTATTTAAAACATAACATGTATATATATAAAAGTTAATGTTTCAACAACGCATCATTGATAGATACATTAAATCCATCATGAAAAGTGCATTTGGTCTAGTAAATAAAAGCATTTAGACTCAAATTTCTAATTTATATCATATTGTTTCATTATGTAGTGTGCTATACAGGAAACAATGTCTTCATGTGCTTGAACCTAGTACATGTCATGTGTCAAATACAAGCGTTAGGAATGTAAAGTTTATTGTAGTATTTGGTTGGCATGAAATTTTATTAGTTTTGTAAATAGGTTTATTTCAATTTTATGCGCTATGAATAAAATGCATTATTTAGAAACGAGAAAAAGTGTGAGGGTAGATTTGATCACTTATTTCAATTGTGTTTATATGGAACTCAATGAACTTTGGTTAATAAATTATCAAAAAATGGACTCTAAAGTTTAGGATTTCAAGTTAGATTATTTAGCTTGAGCTAAGAAATGGTTTTTTGTCAACATTTTTTTCTTGGATTAGTTTATATGTATTATATGTATTATATGTATTATATGTAATATGTTGAGGCATCCCATATACACGCCCCAACTACAGGCCATCGTAGTGAAAGAGGTTTTGTTATATGTGGTCGGGCTCATTATAGATCACATAGCCCACCAAGAATTCATGTTCCCCTCATAGACTCTTCCTTTGAAGTCAGTCGAAGTGTCAGAGGCAGTGTTTCTGTCTCTATTGATGATCATGCTACATCTAGTGGACCTTCTTTGCCCATTTCAAGTAGACCTCATGAATTTTTAAATCCTCTTTAAACTTTATGTTTTTATGTCTTGAATTTGTCCTTAATTTTTAAATTGTGTTCAAATGATGTGTTTGAATTTAATGTATATGTTATTGTGCTTCTATTTTATTAATTATATGTATGTTAAATTATGTTTTTATAGGTCCTCAGCATGATGAAGTTGAGAATCGGAGTGCAACATCGATCCCTTCATGGGATGATGCTATAGCTTAGATCAGATTAGAGGATGTGACGATCTATCATACATAGATCACAACAAAGATAGAGAAGGTCCCTGCCAATTCATTGACTCATCTTGCATTGTCTTTGATGTTGGATAACATGACTAGGTTGATTGAAACATACTAGAGGTCAGACCCACCTATCCATATATTGTAGTTCATACATAGTGATCTAGGTGGATATTGGTGGCCACCCATGTATTCCACCTAGACCTCTAATCAGTTTCAATTGTTTCCTTGTTTATTTCAGCATTTACTATTTTCAGTGGTTTTTCAGGTCCTGAACTTCTGGAGCAGTTTTGACCCCATAAACGACATTTTTTTGAGGTCAAATGCAGACCTATAGCAAAAGGCAATGACCTATGGAAAAACTTGTAGTACTCGGAGAGACCTTTCCAGAAAGGTATCATATGCACCAAACAGAGATAATATGACCAAGTGACGACCCTGGAACTTTGCTACCCAACTAACCCCAATGGGGCCCATAAACTCTTGGTGATTCATCTCATGGGGTTAGGTTTTGGTTGTTTAGGGTTTCTTCATGTTTTTTCAATAATAAATAGGCCCTTGAGCCTCATTGTAACACAGTTCAAAGGCATGTAGCCACCACATCTCTTCTCAGAGATAAGCTACCATTGCCTGAACTAGTCTTATTTCCATTATGTTTGTAAGCATATTTCAGTATTTGATATTAATGAAATGAAGTGTTATTTCTGCTGCATCTTTGTATTTATGGTTATATCTATAATTTGTTGCATTCCTATTTAAATTCAGATCAATGGTATCAGAGCGGTCTTCTCTTTCTCTGTTTTTCTTTCCATGTCCCCAACGAGGTCGAAAGTTAGGGCTTGAAAAGGGTGAACCTTTGCAAGACCAACCTCACAAACCCAAATAGCCTCCCATGGTAGATGAAAATAAAGACAAGGGGGTAGGAGATCCTATCCAAATCTTGCTCAAAGAAGCCCACAAATGACCAAGGAACGTGATAATGGACAACTTTGCCTAGATCCTTCAGCGGCTACCCAGGGGTGACGCATCTACTTCCAGCAGCTACTCTGGAAGTGCCACACCATTTAAGGTACAAGTTAACTTTGAAATTTCCATATTTGAGGCTCAGATAGATTTGAACATCGTAGATAAATGGTTAAATATGCTAGAAGAATATTTTTATGTTCATGATTTTTCCAGCTGGGAAAAAAATTACTTTTTCTCTTCTCAAAGCCACCCCCCATGTCAAGGACTGGTGGAAACCTAGTGCGAAAAGAAATATGAAAGTATGCCCTCACTATTTTCGATCGTACCCACTTGGGATTTGTTTCGGGATGCCATCAAGGAGCAGTACTACCTTGTGAGGAGCTATGAGGATAAATACATAAAGTGGACCACATTGTGATAAGCAAGGGATGAAGACATGTCGTAGTTTACCAATGTTTTTCATACCCTTTGAATGAAGTTGGGTATCAAGGATTCTAAGAAACATTTGGTAATCAAGTACTATGGCTACCTACATAGGTACATCCAGGATGAGTTGGAGTTCCTAGACATATCCTCGCTTGGTACGGCGTACTGATACACTATCAAGATTGAGCAAAAGCTTAAAAATAAAAAGCGAGACTTTGGATCTACAAATACAAAGCAAGGGAAAGGTGCCCCCAAATCGCAGAGAAAAAAGGAAAAGCCAAGGCGGGGTGACCCAGGGTAACCCGTCAAAGCTGCAAGAACACCACAAATAAAAAGGACACGGGAAAGTGCTAGGAGTTCCATAAGAGCTCCACTCACAACACAAGTGAATGTCAGGCCAAGCAGTCACTGGTGGCCAAGGTGAAGGCTTCTAAGTCCAATGCATGATCTGAATCTGAGTGAGAGACTGACAAGGGGAATGACAAAGTGAAGCAGATCATTGAAGCGGAGCCTAGTGCCACTGTGGCCACCACCAAGATCGATAAGGTTGAGCTTGAATATCTAGAAGAGGGGCAGCACCTATTCCACTCAAAGATGTGAGGGAAGGGTTCTCCACTGCAGTTCATTATCGACAGCGGGAGCCAAAAAAACCTCATTTCAGTAGGGGCCGTGAAGCAGTTGGGCTTACCTACTACAACACATTCGTAGCCATACACCATTAGGTGGCTTCACCAAGGACGAGATATCCACGTCAGCCAGTAGTGTCGCCTTCCCTGCAATATCAAACCCTTCATGGATGAGGTATTGTGTGATGTTGCTCCTCTTGAAGTTTGTGATGTATTATTAGGACAACCATACTTATGGAAGTGGCATGTTGTATATGATTTTAGACCTCGATCTGTTAATTTTTCTTTGGGTACTAAGTTATATAGGATACCGGAAGTAGCCCCAACTACCACCATCTCTTTGATCTCTGCTAAGAAATGTAGTAAGGTCATCTCCCAGACTGGAAAATTTGTTTTCTTTCTGATTCACTCTCAAAGTAAGGGGAAGGTCGTAGCCATGTCCATGGCCCCTGGGAAGGATTCCTCCAAGCATCATAAGTAGGTGGATGCGGTCTTGAAAGAATACAAGGACATCTTCTCCTCACCCACAAGGGTACCCTTGCATTTTCAGGTCAAGGATTCAATTGATTTGACTCCTATAGCACATCTGACCAACAAGCCAATATATCACTACTCCATTCTGGAAAACGAAGAGATCAAGTGGAAAATCCAGGAGTTGCTGCAAAAAGGGCACATCTGACCAAGTTCCTTGCCTTGTGGGATCCCGATTGTAATGGTATAGAAGAAGGATAGAACCTGGAGGCTCTGTATTGATTATCAGGCATTAAACAAAATCACTGTCAGGAATAGGTATCCAATCCCATGGATTGACGGCCTGCTGGACCAACTCAAGGGGGGCAAGTATTTTAGCAAGATCGATCTAAATTATGGTTATCACTAGGTTCCAATAGAGCCCACAGATGTATGGAAGATTGCCTTTAAATCCAAGGAAGTAATTTTTGAATGGTTGGTTATGCCCTTCGGGTTGAAAAATGCCCCTGCTACTTTTATGAGGCTAATGGATGACATCTTGCGGCCCTTCACCAACTCATTCATGGTGGCTTATCTGGACGACATCCTCATCTTCAACAAGGGTTGGGAAGAACAGTTGCAACACATTTGGCTGGTTTTTCAAACCCTTCGACAACAAAAATTATGTGCCAACTTAGAGAATTGCACCTTTGGCATGAGCCAAGTCCAATACTTTGGGTACATCATAGATGAGTGTGATGTGCATGTGGACCTGACCAAGATCCAAGTCATTCGGGATTGGCCAGCCTTGACCACTCTAACAAAGCTTCACAGCTTTTTGGGCCTTGCAAATTTTTATTAGAGGTTCGTGTTAGGATTCTCCCATATCACTCAGCCTTTTATTTAGATTACTAAAGGTAGGGCAAAAGAAAATTTTTCCTGGTCTGAGTCCCAACAGAAGGCATTCATTGAGTTGAAGTGCCACCTTTGCTCTACACCAGTACTCACAATCTAGACCTGCAATAGCCATTTAATATGGATACAGACACCTCAGACTATGATATTGGTGTAGTCCTCACCCAGCACGAGCATCCAGTGGCTTATCATACTGAGACACATTCTAATACAATTGGTAAGTACCCCACCTATGATAGGGAAATGTATTCCATCATGCAGGCTTGTTGACAGTGGAAGCACTACATTCTAGGGAAGGAGAGGGTCATCCACACTGACCACCAACCTCTTTAGTTTATACGGGCACAGGGGAAGTTGAAGAACGATTTCCATTAGAAGTTGTCTACATATATGAAACAATTCCACTTGAACATTAAATGCAAAAAGGATAGCACCAATCATGTTGCAAACTGCCTCAGTCGGCCCCAATTGCAGTGTTGACTACTGTTCTCAACTCTTATGATCACGAGAACTCTGGATGGTTGCAGCTATACAAAAATGATCCAAAGTTCACCTCCACATAACAGATGCTAGTAGATAGGAAAAAAGTTCCTGATTTCCACCTCCAAGATGCATTATTATGCTACCTGGGCCACATTTGGGTTCCTTCAAGCGAGCGTGCCAAACTAATTCGAGAGGTACACTATAGTCAGACCGCGGGACACTTTGGGGTGGATAAAAATGTGGTTATACTACAAAAATACCTGTACTGACCCAAACTCTAACTAAATGTTGGGAAATATATCAAATCCTACACTGCCTGTGCCATCGCCAAGCCATCCATCAAGAAGCAAGGCATGTACACTCCTTTGTCTACTCCCAATCAGCCATGGGAATCCATATCCATGGACTATATGTCTAGCCTCCCTTCTACCAAACATGGTAATGACTGTGTATTTGTGGTCATGAACAAATTTTCTAAGATGGCTATATTGGTAGCCTGTAAGAAGAGTATCACAATAGAGGACACTACCAAACTCTTATTTGAACGAGTATGGGTATATTTTTGGATCCCACATACCATTATATCAAATCGGGATAGAAATTTCCTGAGCACATTTTTGTTAAGCGTCTGGATACGATTGGGCACCAAGCTCATCAAGTCAACTTCCTTCCATCCCCAGACTGATGGCCAGATGGAGGTCATCAACAGGATGATAGTTCACTTACTCCACATGTACAACACTAAGCATCCTTGAACCTAGGATGAGACTCTTCCACATGTGCAGCACAATTATAATGGATATCTCCATAGCTTGGTTGGTCACAGTCCCTTTCAAGTGTGTCTAAGATTTCAATCGTTGTGTCTGATTGATGTTGCCATGCCTTAGGTGACTGCACAGATAGAATCCACACATGTATCGTCTGAGGCAGATAAAGTGGCCAGATTTATTGAACACATCCAACACATTTTCTAACAGGTTCACAACATCCTGGATAATTCAAATGCCAAGTACAAGCAATGACATGAGCAACATCGGGTGCCACACAAGTTTCGGGTGGGAAACAAAGTTTGGTTGCATTTGCAGAAAGAACACCTTACCAGAGCCCATTGGAAGCTCAAACCACTCTGATATGGTCCTTACACCATTACCAATGTTGTGGGAGACAATTATTTTAAGCTCATAATTCCCCCATTCCTTGGTCTACACCCAGTGTTCAATGTGAACCGCCTTAGACCATACTTCCCACCATTACTAGACACATTAGACATTGTACAATAGCTCACACCAACAAAGTTAAATGCAGATTGCATGGAATAAGCCACAACTGACCAGATTATGGACACACAGATCAAGGAAACTTGCCAATAGAAGATCCAACTATATCAGGTTGTCAAAGCTGGCCAACTCCTACACCAAGACAAGTGGCTCACCAGGGACCAGGTTCATCAAAAATTTCCTCACCTCATGGAGGATCTAGATGCAATGGGGACTATTACTTCCTAAGGGGGGAGGATTATCTAGGTAGATATTGGTGGCCACCCATCTATTCCACCTAGACCTCCCGTTAGTTTCAACTGTTTCCATTTTTATTTCAGCGTTTACTATTTTTAGCAGTTTTTCGGGTCCTCAACTTCCAGAGCATTTTTGACCCCCTAAACGGTGTTTTTTTGAGGTCTGCTATAGGCCCATCTCTGTGGGCAAGGGCCTACATAAAAACCTATAGTAATCGAATAGACCTTTCCAACAAGGTATTGTACGTGCCAAACAGAGATAATATGACCAAGTTACGACCCCTCGAAGTTGGCTGCCCAAATAACCGTAATGGGGCCCATAAGTTCTTGGTGTTTCATCTCTTAGGGTTAGGGCCTTGGTTATTTAGGGTTTCCTCATGTTTTTCAATAATAAATAGGCCCTTGAGCCTCATTGTAACATAGTTAAGAGGCATGTAGCCGCCACATATCTTCTCAGAGATAAGCTACCATTGCTCGAGCTAGGCTTATTACCATTTTGTTTGTAAGCATATTTCAATATTTGATATTAATGAAATGAAGTGTTATTTATGTTGTGTCTTTGTATTTATGGTTATATCTGTAATTTTTTGCGTTCCTCTTTAAATTTGGATCACATAGAATCAGGAGGTATAAGGTAAGAGGCCCAAATTCCTGGGAGGTGGTGAAAGAGGCCACCAAGGACATTGATGTTTGTGGGGAGTTGTTTGAAATCCCTCTGAATATCCCTGGTAGACATAAAGGTTTGATCCCGCTGAAACATTTTAGTAATGTTCATGTAGCCCCTTTCGTGTATGATAGATAATTGGATCTTGGAGAAAATTCTCCAACCATGACCAGGTCACCATTTATTTTGCTTAGCATTTATATGCAAATCGTTTGTTACTTATGAGGTCAGATTACACTAATATCAAATCTCATTTTTATGGTACTAGCATGGGACATACCTATGAGTGTGAGGGCGATCATAGGGACCCTGAGCTTGTACCACCTCCTCCAAGATTCTTGCGAGTATCATCTCAGAGATTGGTATTACTGACAGAACTAAAGGATTTGTTGCAACTCAATGGTGAGATGCAAGAGGCTATTACAAACACCATGTGGGTGTCATTGGCTAGTGCAGCGTTGTATTTGATGGAGAGATTAGGAGAGCACCACCACTACCTCGTGACCCACAAGTTCCCTTATATGATGATGGATTTCTCATGAGTTTACCCTTTGACTAGATTTTGACACATGCACGTATGTATCTTGATGCTATTCATGAGACTTGGAAGGTGCATGGCCTATGTGACAAAGACCAAGTACATATATATACATAAATTTTGACTTTTATTGTCAAATTATGCATAATTATTTATAGTAAAATTTCTAGTTCATAGTAGATTGCATAATTTATATTAATAAGTTCATGATAACATGTAGACATTTCCTAGCTACATGGATGAGCTTACAAGTTCATCCGAGGGGGAAGTTGATTAGCCCGGGCATCCTCTACCATAACACATTACCATGGATTCTCCTCCACCTCCACCTCCACCTTGTATATTCACTAATGTGGAGGAGATTAAATTTTCACAACCACATGGACCAATAGTTGATGTAAAATTATTTATTCCTAATATTTCAACATTTTATTTTCTTAGGTTACATAAATACGCTAATTAATTTATAGACTAATTATAATTTCTCCTTTCCATTATGTACATAGGCCCATATGCAGGGTGTTGTTGATGCCACTATTATGTGGATATATGAGTGGGATGTTGGGTTTACAGGCACTAATGATGCAAGTCCACCGATGCAAGCCCCAATCATCGAGACACAAGCAGGTGAGCACCAAACCCAGATTCATGATTAGACCCCTATCCTATTGGAATTGCATTTGGAATTGACTAAGGTTAGTAGATTCATGTATATATATGTAATTAAAAATGTGGTTCAATATAATTTATTTCCATATTGTTTATCTTTTACAAATAATGATCTAAATAGTGTGAATTTGAATATGTTATATTGCAGTGCCATGTTATGGACACTTATCTTGCACATAGAACTCATATAGGAGTTCTAGTGGTACTTTTCATAGTTTGCATGTTTTCGGCTCATTTCATATGGCATATTCACATGTGTGATACAGATTTTGTATATTTTCATACATGGACAATTTAAGGATGTAAATCATGGACATTATTTTAGTTTATGGGTGCTTATTATTTCAGTTTATGGATGTTCACATGATATTTGTAATTTGTATATATTCTCATATAGATAGTTTTTTGATACATGTATTCAGTATTTCAGTTTATGGATTTGTATTAATCTTGTTTATAGATGATCATTAATTTTTGAAGTTTAAATGGATCTGCTAAAATTATTTCGCTAATTTAATAATTTTTCTATATACTATAACTTTTGTTAGTAAAATATATGTTCAGTTTTGATTTCCAGTTTCATAGACTAAGAAAATAAGTATAACCTTAAAATTTATGATGCAAGTCACTTTGATACTTAAAATGAACTAAAATATATCATGTATTGATTTAATATTGAACATGGAAATAATTCCAATCATGCTTCATATTGTTTTATAGAAAGTGTCTTTTGGAGCAATCAACATGTATGTCATTACAATTCAATTTAAAATAAATTATTTGAACTGTAAAGTCATATATATATATATATATATAATATATTATATATTATATTATAATATATATATATATATATATTATATATATATAATATATATATATATAGATATATGAATTTTTTGTGACCAACCCATATACTATTGCATGGACAACTTTTTTTAAGTATTTCAATCAATTTATTATCTCAAGGTCCAATTACAAAACATAAATATGATTGAAATTAGTTTTATTCGATTTTGATATTAAAAGATGTAATGTAAACAACAAAATGTTTTATTCAACATTATTTATTTTGAGATTATCTACAAGAGCTTAGTTATAATATGATATAAGTCAATTCTATTGAAATTTAACATTAAGGTCAAACAACAATATATGGAAACATTTCTATAATTTTATATAATGGTATCAACTTTCCTAAATTTAAAATTAGTTATCCAAGTATTTTAATCAATTCCTTATGATGGAAATTTAACTTTTATTCAATTTTTAAAAACTCAAATATGATGGGAATTTCTCTTCTTCTCTCTCTCCCCCTTCCATCTATATATCTATCTCCCTTTGTCTCTCCTTCTTCATCTCTCTATATCACCTCGCAAACAAACACATTATCTATCCATATCTATCTATATCTCTCTCCCTCTCCATCTCCCTCTTTCTCTTTCTCTCTCTTGCCCTTCTCTCCCTCTATCTCCCCTTCTCTCCCTTTGTCTCCCCTTCTATCTCTCTTCCGTCCTACTCTCCGCTCTCCCTCTCTCTCCATATCCCTTGTCACTCCCTCTCTCTCTCTCCATCTCCCTTGCCACTCCCTTTCTCTCTCTCAACCTTGCTCTCTCTCTATATATATCTTTATTCTTACCTCCCTCTCTCCCCCCCTCCAACTCCATCTCTCTCTCTTTCCCTCCCTCTCAAGTCCTCTCTTTTCCTTTCTCTCCCACCTCCCTATGTCTCTCCCCTACATCACTCACTCACTCTCTCTCTCGAGATTTTTCCTGAAACTCTATTAACTATCTCCCTCCCTCTCTCATTCTCTCTCCACCTTCTCTCCGTATAGATTCATTCGTTGTCTTTCTATCTCAACCCCAAACATACTCTCTCTCTCTCTCTCTTTAACTTCTTCCTTCCCTATCTTTTCCTCCAATTCCATCTCTCAAGTTCCCTCTCTTTCTCAAAGACTCTCTCCTCCTTTTCGACTTCTCCATATCTGTGTCCCCCTCACTCTTTTACCCTTCTCTCTCACTCTCTCTTACTCTATCTTTCAAAAAATTGAAAATACTTTGACTATATATATATATATATATATAGTCGTACAACTATTTAATTTTTTTATATAATACATATTTAAAA